>WEDG01003345.1:0-58791 GCA_017591395.1 Schistocephalus solidus | reverse complement strand
CTTCCAAAAAAATACCGGTTTAAAGTTTTCGACCTCAGAGGAATTTACTCCTTTTGAGATTTCAGTCTACTGTTCAATCTTGAGGACTTAATCTATTAAGCCTTGGAGTCCATTCGACATACTCTTCATCCTCATAAGACTACTACAGGACAACAGCGGAAACGTCCGATATCCTCCTCGTGGGCACTTCTCGCCAGCACCTCAATGATATCTTGCAGTCTTCAGAGAGTGAGTCATTTCGATATTTATTCATAAAGTTGCTCCCGCTAAAACCTTCGTCCCATATGTTAGACACCCTTCATCCCTTTTGCGATCTATCATGGAAGTCAAATATATACCCTTCGGGAATCGTGCAAAATAAGTGGTACCACCCAGGTTCAAACCAGGGCACCAGTGTGTGGGAAACGCCGGTGATACCACTGAGCTATCGTCACACGTCACCCTCGCTGATTTAAATTTAAATGATGGAATAAACACTTATCATAATGACGAAAGTCACCTCCCACCAAATGGGCCAAGAGTTTGATAAGTTGTTTGGATGTCAATTACGAGAACGAAACATGTGCAACGTGCCTTAAACTTTTTCAAAAATTTCAGAGATTGAAAAGGATATGCAGGGGCTGAAGATGGAGCCAGAGAAAAGGAAGAAACTTTGTTGAATTTTACCTGAAAAAAAGCATTCCCCAATGATGGAACATGAGAGAGACAAACGGACATACGCATGCACAGCTTCCACAGCCATCACCTCCAATAAGGAAGATGACGCTATGTCTACGGAGCTCGGTGTAGCCATTGAAAAGTCTCTTTTAAGGAAAGTGGGCAACAAAACGAGTTTTGGAAGACAAAGGTAATATTTCATACAAAAATGTAAGTCTGAGAACCCCAGCGTCGGAGGAAAATCACTTTAATGTGGAAGTGCTAGTTTCCATGAGAAACGCCACCTCTGTGAATTCTCACCCTAGAATAGGCATGGCAAATAGGACCTAACCAATAAGTCGTAAGCGAAATATCGTAATACGGGGTGTTCCAGAATCCATGTCCTGCATTTCGAAGGAACGAGTGACACACGATCTAGATCTTCTTCATGAATACGCCAGTGCTGTCCTGAAGAATGGGGAAATTTTCACCGTATGAAAAGCTTTCCAACTAGGCAAATCAGACCCCAGCGGCGACATGAGAACATCCCCAAGGCCTCCAAACATTTTTTTGAAAACGAAATCCAGGCAGCCCTTCTGTTGGAAGGAAGAATGAACTTACGGGGATCACATAAACAAGTGTTTTTTTCAGCTGAGCTATGAGCTGAGGAAACGGCTGAAAAAAAGGGAATTAAGGAGAGAATTGAGGGAGAGAATTAGCAGAGGGGAGAAACGGCTGAAAATCAAAGATGTTCAACTATTACAGATCAATGTGTCTTTCCTGGGCCCACCACCGGTAACAATGAAGGCTGGGTTTCGCCGACGAATCGATCATTGAGAGTCCTCTCCACAAATGAACAAAGCTTGTTCAACTAGCTAGACAAAGTTAGAAACGTGGATGAAAGTAAACCAGATATCATGGCTTCTAATGAAACGTTGCTTACTGCAGACATTAATGATTTCGAAATATCAATTTGAGGATATCAGCATTTCATGAGAGCTAGACCAAGTCGAGGAGGAGGCGTCCTAGTTTTGTCAATTGCTAGCTAACCGCTATAGATTACATAAAAATTCCATTACGCGATGTGGAACTCTTAAAAATTACTATATCTGCTAAGTATGCGAGACCACTGACGATATCAGTTGTGTACCGTTCGCCTTAGTAGACTTCCGAGCATGAACTTATTCTCATAATGGAACTCTACAAAGCCTGCGAGAAGAATGAAATCCTCATCGTTGGGGATTGTAACGCTCCTGCTCTTTCCGAACGTCACCTTTGGAACACGGACGAGAGAAGGACCACAGTCAAACTGTCTTGATCTGATTTTTACCCGAGATTAGGAGAACGTGCTAGACCTACATGATCAACCGACATCAGGGTCAAGCGATCACATTACGCTGTGCTTCGAGTACTCAATGTTTTCCAAAGCAAATTTACCCGATATTTGGGAAAGAAGCATTTGGGAGAGCGACTACTCAGTGATGAAAGGACCAATGTCAGAGATATCCTGGGAGACGGAACTACATGGTGGAACCAATAAATATTGGACGACTTTGAGCTCGTTATTGAAAAAGATTGTTTACCTCAACTGCCCTCTCCGGAAAAAGACAAACACAAACCACCCAAAGTGGATAAACTCAAACTTGCAGGCCTCTTTCAAAAACGAAATTGCTTCTGGCGGCATTACAGACAAATTGGCTCCGATTCTCACTTTCAGAAATGTAAGCAGCAACGCAACTTTTGTAACAGCGTGGTTACTAAGCGGCGAAGGAAGTTAAAACTGAACATTCTGCAAAAATCTTTTAAACCCCCCAAAATGCTATATGGCTATACACCGAGTACAAAGAGAACTCAGGAAAGGATTCCTGCCATTAGGTCTGCAGACAGAAAATTGGAGACAACGACCAGGCTAAAGCATCCATTCTTTCCAAATTCTTTCAGACCCTCTTCATCCGAGAGCCTAATACGTTTGCTGCTGGTCCACCCATTTGTCAACCAATGTTTACCCCTCCTTTCCCTTCCTCCTCCTCATTCACAACATAGGACCTAGGCCTAGACATTTCACCGACCATAGATAAAACCACATTTCTCCGTATAAAGCATGCCAAGTCGCCTGGGCTCGATATAATTCCTGCATTAGCAATAAGAAAACTTGCTGACGAACTGTGCGAACCACTGTCCCTTATATTCCAAAAGTCCTTGGAAGAAAGTGAACTCCCGGAAGAATGGAAGTTTGCATTCCTCGCCCCAATCTATAAAGGAAGTTCACGACTAGACTGCGAAAATTATCACCCTGTCAGTTTAACTTGCATAGCGTGTAAAATAATGGAGCGTATTGTCAAAAGGCATTAAATGCGCTATCTGGAAAACAATCAAATCTTATGCGATGTCAAACACGGCTTACGCCAGGATCTTCCTGTCTCTCGAGTGCTCTGGAGTCGCACGAGAAATGGACAAAGGCCACAGATAAGAGTTATCCAGTAGATATCCTATTTTTGACTTCAAGAAGGCCTTTGATAGCGTACCACACAGGCTTCTTTTACAGAAGGTTTTGAACGTAGGGATTTGAGGAAAACTTTTCAATTGGATCACGAGATTTTGTCTTTCAGAGTACAGAACGTTGTTGTTAGACACTTTAGCTCAGAATGGGCACCAGTAGAAAGTGGTGTTCCACAGGGTTCTGTTTTGGGCCCACTAATCTTCCTAATCTACGTGAAGGACTGTCTCAATGACTTAGATGGTGAAACTGTCATCTTTGCAAATGACATAAAATATGGGCTGAAGACAGCTTCGCTAATGACGCAAAATGATTACAATCGAATATTAACAAACTTAGTTTCTGATCGGCCAGGTGACTTCTTAATTTTAATGTATCCAAGTGTGTGATACTACACATAAGCGCCGGTTGAAAAGTATATCGGAAACACCAGTACTTTATTAATGTAACTGCATTTAAAGAGGTGGAATCACACAAAGATCTGGGCATGTTGACCACTGCGAATTTGATGCCTTCAGAACAACATAAGAAAGCAGTCCAGTAGGCAACATGTGCACTGCCTTGTATCAGACGTGCGTTTAAAATATTTCTCCTGATCTCTTTGAAAAAGTCTATGGCGTCTTCGTGAGACCGCAGTTAGATTACGGAATACCAGCCTGGATACGGTGAAGGAAAAAAGATGTTGATCTCGTTGAACAGGTGCAACGGAGAGCAACGAAGATGGTCGATGGTTTTAAGACTTTACCGTACCAAGACAGATTTAAAAAGCGTGACTTATTTCCTCTTTCATACAGGCACTTATGGTGCAGCCTGCTCTGGACATTCCGGATTATCTGTAGCCATGATTCCTCCCTGAGAACGGAGGTTTCCTTCTAGTTTGCCTGCACAACTCATTTACCTGGTCATCTTTACAAGGTCAATAGCGAACGCACGTGATTAAACTTCAGAAAGTTTTTTTCAGCCAATGAGTGGTTCGACCTTGGAACTCGTTACCAATCGAGATGGTTACCGCTGACAGCATTTCTGATTTTAAAAGAAGGCTTGATGGCATAATATTTGACAAAAGACGAATCTCACAAAATGATTACTTAAAACCAGCCTTTAAATTCTTTCGGGATCTACTTTTCTTCCACAATGTTTCGCCTATAACTATGAAAATGTATTCGCGGTTATTTTATGTTTTGACTCAAAATGTTTAAATGCACACCATTTATATTGACTCTACATATGCAATTATAATTTTACATTAATAGGGTCATCACGGGCAATGCCTGTAACCCTCACAAATATAAAATACACAAAAGTCGTATTTTTTCAAATATTATAATATCAAGCCCTCTTACAATCAGAAATGCTATTGGTGCTAACCATCTCACTTGGTAATGACTTCAAAGGTCATACTACTCATTGGCTGAATAAAAACATCCTGAGGTTCAATCGCGTATGTTTGTTATTGACCTTAACAGCATGAACACGCCAGTGAGTTTTGCAGGCAAATTCAAACAAATCCTCCACTTTTAGGGAGGAATCATGGCCCTGCATATTCCGGAATGTCCAGAGCAGGCAACACCGGAAGTGCCTGTGAGAATTAGGAAATAGGTCGAGTTTTTTCAATCTGTCTTGGTGCGGTAAGCCTTAAGACCGTCGACCATCATCGCTAATCTCCGTTGCACCTGTTCAAAGAGGTCTACATCGTTCTTCATCCACAGTGTCCAGACTGGTAGTCTGTAATCTAAATGCGGTCTCACGAAGACACTGAAGACTTTTCCGAATCATCCTCAAATTATTTTCGAATCATTCTCGAAAATGAACTGCAGGCCTCACGCCTTATAGAAAGAATGACTCTGCGTAACTCATACAGAGATGTGTTTTCCCAGCCAGATTAAAGAACCAGCAGAAAGACACAAAATGAGGGAGCTGAGGACCGAACTAAAGAGGAGGACTGGAAAGGGAGGAAAATGGCTCCAAATACGGGAGAAGAAAATCATAGTGATGAAGATGTCCTTCCTGTGGCAGACTTTTTATATAATCAGAGCTGGCCCTTGCCGAGAAGACGTACAATAAAGGTTATGAACTCAAATATCCAGAACCTTTTGAATAAAATGAGTGAGCTCCAGACGTTGGCTGATGGAAAACATCAGATATAATTTGGCTGACAGGAACGTGGCTCTCAGAAGATATTCGAGAACACGAAGTATCCCTCCGTGGTTATCAACTATTTAGAAGAGACGGGAGGAGTCACGGAAGAGGAATCGCTGTTAATGTTAGCTCTAATTTCTAAGGTACATCCCATGATAGAAGAAGTTTAAATTTTATATTTAACTTTTACAACTAAGTACGCCCAGCCAATGGCATCCACAGTTGCATACCGTCCCCCAAACCAGAATTTCAAACGTGATATCATTCTCCGAACGGAGCTGACGAAGACCTGATTGAACAAAGATTTCCTTATCGTTGGAGACTTTAACGATCCTAACATCGACTGGGAAACTTGAACTTCTTCAGGTTCAACGGATACATGCGGTTTTCGTTTGCTTGAGATGGCAGGCGAAAAATTACTCTTCAAGAATTTTCCTTGAAGGACACCCGTTAGGGGTAAGGACAACGAATCGCCTAGGCCTCATGTTCACCCGAGACTAGGTTAATGTGCTGGATTTACACGATTTACCACCAATGGGTGCTAGCAACCACGTTGTAATGCTCTTTGATTTTTCCATGTTCTCACAACCTAACTCACTTAAGCAACTGGAAACAAACATCTGCAAGGGCGAGGTTTCCAGCATGCGCATGCAATTCTCAGCAATACCGTGGACAAACTCATTACGGGGAACTGTGGACGAATGCTGGAGAGCGTTCAGTTCGTTGGTAGAAATAATAATTAATCTGAATTTCACTAAAACGAAAGAAAACAAACAATCGTCCGTTGTAGATAAACCGCGAACTTCAGATCTCCTTTTAAAGAAGAAATGAGACGTGGAAGTGGTTTCGACTAACGGGGAGTGTCGAACACTTGCAGGAAGACAAACTATAACGGGGTGTCCGTAAGCATGAGGCAAACCGGCTGCGATGAACTATGAGTTGATCATACTACAGAACTTTTTGGAGCATCACAAGATCCTATACGATTACATATGCAATAATCAAAGAAATGGTGACCGATTCCAGCGCTGCGGTCTAAAAACGGAATGCTGGAAACGGATGACCAAACGAAAGTCTTAATCCTCTGTAGATTTTTTTATTCGGTATTCACGCATAAAAAATTCTCCCCCATTCCATTAATCAGGGTATCTTTAACATTTTAAAACGATTGCACTGAAAAATAATCGTTTACGTCTCCCGAGCAGCTTTCTTTATGACCCCGAGAAAGGACCGTTGGGAATGTAGAAGGCTGTCTCAAAATTATATCTTCTTTGCATGGTTTTCCTACGAAATATAATGTCTTCATAACCCATGCCTCTGTAAAATGATTGGCAAACAATTGTCGTATTGCGCGCTCGTTTTCAAGTACCTCCGTTTTTAATGCCGATAACCATCCTCAGAATTACAATCAGAATACTGCGTTGTACAGGCCTCAGATGTGTTATCGATTCTCATGCCAACTAGCGCACCTGAGCGCATTATTTTTATCTCTTCTTACTCGATTATCAGATCTTCCATTATCCTTTCATACTACGCTCAGAAGTTACCTACCGTTCTCAGAATTTGCCTCCAAATATGCTTTCATATGGAATAATCTTCCACTGGAAATTAGGACGTCCTCTACATTAGCTATTTTCAAACCAAATAACGCAAACATTTAACTTCGAAAGATATAAAGTCTTTATTGTCTGTTTCTGTCCCAAACTCGCAACTTTTGGATTTTGAAAATGGTCCTCCTGGTAGTTGAGACAGTCCACTTGAAAATATATTGGTTTCTTAAAATGTTTCTGTCATCCTCTGCAGAGTCAATCTTCGCATTCACTTTTTCGTTCCCTCCTTTTTAACTAGCATCGCCAACTCTTGAAAAACTTGATACTTTCCTCCAATTTTGCAACCCTGACGATGGTCTCCGGCACGTGTTGATGATAATGGCGGGTTCTGAAGTTTCGACTCTTTGTTGGTAGATTATGCAGTCAGCAAGGTCGCCTCTCGGTGATTATCTCGTGACCTCTACTTTCCCTCTTCGTTTCGACCTTGTTGTCTACGATTAGTTCCTCCTCTCTCACCTCCATCGTGGTTATAAACAGTAGCTCTGACTGTTATATTTTCTCTCACCCGACAAGGAGCATTCCGAACCCTCATACTTTGTCAGCAACATCACAATACTATCCCATTGCAACTGTACCATTTCCATCAACTCTAGCTATTAATTTTTAGAGAAGCAGATTTTTTCTCCTATTATTTTTAAATTGGCGGCTCACCGAACTCCGCCCCCGATTTGACCGTAGGAGTTTTTTTACTGCTTTTTTTCTAGTTCACCGTATATGCCTAATAATGTTAACTGTTGTTTTAAAAATGGCAAATCATTGTGAATCGGCTATGCCTACCATACTACTTATTTCTGCTGTTAATATGGCTGCTCACATAGTGCAGCAATTATCCACTTTGTATTTATTTATACCACGATACTAAGTTTATAATGATAGGGCCCTCTGGGCCTTAAATATACAATTTATTTATTTATTTACCACGCCACTTCATATGCCCTCACGGAGCAGTGTCGCGGTGTTGACCCTTCTCGGACTGTTGACGATCGTTTCGGGCTCCTTTGTTGGTGGTCAGAGAAAACAGTAATAAGAGTATCAGGGTTGCTTCTCCGTAAATTCTACCACGACCTTCACTATCTCAACGGTCCTTTCCTCGTTCAACCCTAAGCGTACGGATGATGCCTGCGAATGTTTTTCCCTCTCTAGAATCCTTGACGGTTGAGCTTATAGCCAGTCGATACGAATTGGGATCACACCTGCGGTGCTGAAAAGTAGCCTCTGTCGTTAAAGGATTTCTCCCACGATGAGGAACGTTTTGAACGCTCATACGCTCTCATCAGCATGTCAGTCCTACCAAACGTGCATGTTTTTTACCTAGAAGTGACAGTTTGTCCTCCGTAAAATCCCACAAACCCCATTCAAGATATGCTTCTTCCATTAAAATTCCAGAGGCATTTTTTTCCACTGTCTGCTCCTTTATCTTATTTTTTTGACCAAACTGATTTGTGTCAATTGTCATCGCCAAAAGCTGACTTCTATTCAAAATTAACTGTATACGATTTCGCACTCGTTTTTATTGTTTTTTATCCAATGACAGTGCCCTTACAGGTCCGCAACTAAAACATATATCTATCTCTTTTAAAGCTACTAACCTCTCTTCGTAATGAGCATATATCTGGAGTAGGTATCTATTTTGATCTTTGTAAGGCATTCGATAAAGTTCCTCATAGATGATGACTGGCTAAACTACAGGCTATAGGATTTCGTAGTCCCGTTACTGGCTTTATTAGATCATAACTATCTGATCGAAACAAAACGTTTTAGCAGGGTCCTCATACTCAAGTGCTTCCCCGATTGTGAGTGGTGTTCTTACTTTACATTAATGATATTTCATCGGTTGTTAATCATTCTCAATCTTATATTTATTGTGATGACCTCAAATGCGTGTATTCCTTCTCTAACTCGACGGCCGAACAATGCCTAGAACAAGGGCATTCGGACTTAGATGCCCTTTTGGCGTGAAGCTTCACATGGCTAATGGAATTCTCAACTTCTAAGTGTCGCTACATGAGTTTTAGGTCTGTTAGGCTGCCGCAACTTGTTATTTTTAAAGTTTGCCCTATGACTGAATGTTCCTCCATCAAGGACTTGGGCTTAAGCTACACCAATAAATTAGAGCTTTCGCCTCATGCCGATAGAATGACGGCCAAAGCTGCTCAGATTTGTGGCTTTATTTCTTATAATTTCTACCTTTCTGAAATTAAATTATGACTTTATCGTATGTTTGTGCTCCCCATTCTTGAATTTTGATGTCCTTTCTTCGGTTTAATGAACGAATCTAGCCGTTCAAAAATTGAAAATGTCCAAAGACATTTCACAAAAACTCCTATTTCTGACTCTTTTAACTACTTCCTACTCAACAATGCCAGCTAACGAAGCTAAAATTTATTTAGGTCAGGAGACTGGAAGCAGTTTTTTGTCCCCTTTTCCGACTAAATAATAGCTCAACTATCCCCAAGCTTTCTGTCATTACCCCCGTTGGTTTTCTTTATAACCTAAGAAATTCAGCACTAATTATACCTCCTTCTGCATCCTCCACGTGTAAACGCTCACTTTTCTTTGCATCTACGAATAAGTTTTTTTTGAATAACTTGCGTATTGAAATTAGGTCGTTAACTAGTCTATTTGCATTCAAAGCGAAGACTTCACATTTATCTTAACACTTATTATATTAACCATTTTTCTTATCTTTTCCGAGCAGTTTTCTCTATGACGCAGAGAATGGACCATCGGGAATTTAAGGGGTCCTCTTGAAACTATTTTTTCTCTAACTTGGGCCCCCCACGAACCATGATGTTTTCCTTATATCAGCAATCATTCAAAAGATGAAATCATTCGGACGTACACATTCGGGCGTACACAGTATAAAATGCTGCCGTTTCATTGGATACTTATCATCATCAAAATTCAATTCTGGATCCTAAGATGCCGAGGCCTCAAGTTCACGTGCACCTTTTCGCGAGATTTTTTTTTCATGCGCCATAGTGATCAAGAACGAACCATATCTACGTTTAATTATCTCATTCTGAAATGTTACTGCAGTATTAGCCTACTCTACCACCTCACCTTATTTTCTTAAGCAATTTTTTTCCTACCCTCTATTCGAAATTGGAGGCCTATTGAACTCTGCCTCCATTTTTTAAGGTAGTAGTTTTTCATTGCCTATATTCTAGTTTACTATTAATTTAAAAACATCGCTAACTGTTGACCTAACAGGACAAGTTCTGTCTACATTATTAAATATTTTACATTTTATCTGCACACATTGATATAATCTTATTTCGTTCTTATTGTTTTTTTATACAGTGCCTTGCCAGCGCTAGCCAAATATAAATTCTAAATATAAATTATAAATTACCTTACTTGAAGCCTGCCACGTCACCGTTTTCAGATAGATTTCATCCGCATGCCCTTCGTGAATTGACCGGTGTACTGTGTGAGCCGGTTTGGATTTTATTCCAAAAGTCCATGGAAGAGGGCGAACTACCGCAGGAATGGAAAACTGTCCTTATCTCCCCGATCCACAAAGAATGGGTCGAAGCTGGAGTAGGAAAAGTACCATCCCATTAGTTTAACCTGTAGTTAGGGCAAGGTTATGGAAAAACTTATTAAGAGATATATAATGAAGTATCTCGAGCAGAAGAACATTTATGTGCTGCCCAGCATGGCTTTCGCCCCGATTACTCATGTCTTACGAATGGTCTTTACTAGCAGTAAAAATGGACAAAAGCCATAGTCCAAGGCCATCCATTTGGTCATTTTATTTGACTTTCAAAAGGCGTTTGAATGTGTACCACAGTGGGGAATTTTACATAAAATGTGACAGTGGTATCCAGGGTAACGTCTAAAAATGGACAAAAAGTTTCCTGTCATGCAGAATTCAAAACGTACTTGTTGGCACCACTGAATCCGAGGGAGTTACAGTAAACAATTTGTTTTCCTCGGGTTTAGTCTTAGGTCCTCTTCTGTTCCTCAGTTATATAAACGACTGCACGGATTATCTTGACTGTGATGCAATAAGGTTTGCCGATGATATCAAAATCTGTAAAATCACCAGCTCTGTTGACAACGTGCAGAAACTACAAGAAAACACTGCAAAATTGGCTGTCTGGTCCAGCAAGTGGCTTTTAACGTTTAGTATACCCAAATGTATAGTCTTACACTTGGAATCTGGGAGAAGACGTTTCCCCAAACACCAGTACTACCTGAACAGAACTCCACTAAAAGAAGTAGATATGGACAAAAATTGAGATATCTGGATGGCTTCCAACCGAATGCCCTCAGAACACTCTAAACGACCCGTCCAAAAGGCGACGAACATCATGCACTGGATCATGCGCGCGTTCATAGTCTTTCATCCTGAGCTTTTTTCACGGATCTTCAGTGCTTTCCGTAGACCGCACTTGGAATACGGAATGCTAGTATGGATGCCCTGGATGAAGAAATACAGCGATCCCATCGAGCGGGTGCAAAGGTGGTCAACAAAATTGGTGGACGGTCTTAGGACCCTGTCATAAACAGAAGCACTTATCAAGCTTAACATGTTTCCTTTATCCTATCGAAAAATGAGATGTGACCTGTTATGGACATTCCGAATTATCCACAGACATGCCTGTTAGCTGAAATTCGACGATTTCTTTGAGGTTACACACATAAATTACCGACACGGTCATCCATATAAGGTAAAACGCGAATGCATACGCCTACATCAACGAACCTTTCCTTTCAGTCAGTGAGTGACTCAACCATGGAACTCACTTGCAAGCGAAATAATGACGTCGAATACCGCTGATATGCTCAAACGACAGTTTGACTGCTTATTTTTTAATAACCAGCGACTCTCTCTGCAAAACTATCTTTAGCCAACCATAAGCTTTACTTCATGATTTCCATTTATTTGTATCGTACCACTACAATTTTAATGTGAAATGTTTAACTGCATTGTATGTTGTCTGTATATACTTGCATTTATAAATTCGATTGTACATAAATAGGGTCAACAAGGGCTATGCCCGTAACTCACAAAAAATTAAATAAACTATACAAAATATTTTAAACGCACGTCTGATACAAGGCAGTGCACATGTTGCCTACTGGACTGCTTTCTTACGGTGTTCTGAAGGCATCAAATTTGCAGTGGTCCACATGCCCAGATCTTTGTGTGATTCCACCTCTTTAAATACAGTTACATTAATAAGTACTGGTGTTTCCGATATACTTTTCAACCGGCGCTTATGTGTAGTATCACACACTTGGATACATTAAACTTAAGAAGCCACCTGGCCGATCAGACACTTAGTTTGTTAATATTCGATTGTAACCCTTTTGCGTCGTTAGCGAAGCTGTCTTCAGCCATATTTTTATGTCATTTGCAAAGATGAAAGTTTCACCATCTAAGTCATTGAGACAGTCCTTCACGTAGATTAGGAAGATTAGTGGGCCCAAAACAGAACTCTGTGGAACACCACTTTCTACCGTTGCCCATTCTGAGCTAAAGTGTCTAACAACAACGTTCTGTACTCTGAAAGACAAAAGCTCGTGATCCAATTGAAAAGTTTTCCTCAAATCCCTACGTTCAAAACCTTCTGTAAAAGAAGCCTGTGTGGTACGCTATCAAAGGCCTTCTTGAAGTCAAAAATAGGATATCTACTGGATAACTCTTATCTGTGGCCTTTGTCCATTTCTCGTGCGACTCCAGAGCACTCGAGAGACAGGAAGATCCTGGCGTAAGCCGTGTTTGACATCGCATAAGATTTGATTGTTTTCCAGATAGCGCATTTAATGCCTTTTGACAATACGCTCCATTATTTTACACGCTATGCAAGTTAAACTGACAGGGTGATAATTTTCGCAGTCTAGTCGTGAACTTCCTTTATAGATTGGGGCGAGGAATGCAAACTTCCATTCTTCCGGGAGTTCACTTTCTTCCAAGGACTTTTGGAATATAAGGGACAGTGGTTCGCACAGTTCGTCAGCAAGTTCTCTTATTGCTAATGCAGGAATTATATCGAGCCCAGGCGACTTGGCATGCTTTGTACGGAGAAATGTGGTTTTATCTATGGTCGGTGAAATGTCTAGGCCTAGGTCCTATGTTGTGAATGAGGAGGAGGAAGGGAAAGGAGGGGTAAACATTGGTTGACAAATGGGTGGACCAGCAGCAAACGTATTAGGCTCTCGGATGAAGAGGGTCTGAAAGAATTTGGAAAGAATGGATGCTTTAGCCTGGTCGTTGTCTCCAATTTTCTGTCTGCAGACCTAATGGCAGGAATCCTTTCCTGAGTTCTCTTTGTACTCGGTGTATAGCCATATAGCATTTTGGGGGGTTTAAAAGATTTTTGCAGAATGTTCAGTTTTAACTTCCTTCGCCGCTTAGTAACCACGCTTTTACAAAAGTTGCGTTGCTGCTTACATTTCTGAAAGTGAGAATCGGAGCCAGTTTGTCTGTAATGCCGCCAGAAGCAATTTCGTTTTTGAAAGAGGCCTGCAAGTTTGAGTTTATCCACTTTGGGTGGTTTGTGTTTGTCTTTTTCCGGAGAGGACAGATGAGGTAAACAATCTTTTTCAATAACGAGCTCAAAGTCGTCCAATATTTATTGGTTCCACCATGTAGTTCCGTCTCCCAGGATATCTCTGACATTGGTCCTTTCATCACTGAGTAGTCGCTCTCCCAAATGCTTCTTTCCCAAATATCGGGTAAATTTGCTTTGGAAAACAGTGAGTACTCGAAGCACAGCGTAATGTGATCGCTTGACCCTAATGTCGGTCGATCATGTAGGTCTAGCACGTTCTCCTAATCTCGGGTAAAAATCAGATCAAGACAGTTTGACTGTGGTCCTTCTCTCGTCCGTGTTCCAAAGGTGACGTTCGGACAGAGCAGGTTGTCTGTTGCCCATTGTAGTAGTTTTTGGTTGAAGTTATCTGGCATTCCTGTGCAGTGCATTTTTTCAGTCAATACCAGGAGCGTTACAATCCCCAGCGATGAGGATTTCATTCTTCTCGCAGGCTTTGTAGAGTTCCATTATGAGAATAAGGTCCTGCTCGGAAGTCTGCTAAGGCGAACGGTACACAACTGATATCGTCAGTTGTGTGGCATACTTAGCAGATATAGTAATGCTTAAGAGTTCCACATCACCTACTGGAATGTGTGCATTCATCCATTTCTCCCCACTGCTAATTCTCTCCCTCAATTCTCTCCTTAGTTCCCTCATATTCAACCGTTCCCTCGGCTCGCAGTCCGGCTGAAAAAATACTTGTTCGTTCGATCTCCGTAAGGTCATTGTTCCTTCAAACAGAACGGCTGCCTGGATTTCGTTTTCTAAAATAATTTTTAGAGGCCTTGTGGGATGTTCTCATGTCACCGCTGGGGTCTGCTTCGCATAGTCGGAAAGCTTTTTGTACGGTGAAAATTTCCAAATTCTTCAGGACAGCACTGGCGTTTTCATGAAGAAGATCTAGATCGTGTGCACTTGTTTCTTCGGAATGCATGACGTTGATTCAGGGACATTCCATATTATGATATTTCGCTTAATGATTTATGAGCGAGCTCCTGATTTCCCCGCTAGGTTGGGAGTTCACAGAGGTGGCTTTTCTCATGGATACTAGCACTTCAACATGAGAATGATCTTCGTCTGACGTTGGGATTATGTGACTTACATTTTTGTACGACACACTTCCTTTGTCTTCCGAAACTGTTTCCTTCGAAGTGGTTTCATTTAATTCAGGGAGTCCTTTAATATTTAGACATTAATCTCTATCGGTTTCGTTTTTATTATCTACTTTTGTGTCATGCTTTAAATTATTTAGCGCTCTGCGACTATTTGTTGGCTATGCAGATGCCTAGATAGCTAATAATAATGTGCATTATACTGCTCTTTGATCGGTGGCGACCTTCGACAGCACGGTTTTCGCTTGGCATATGGTTAGGCTTGGCCCGCTCCGACTGACGCTCTGGCTTAATCTGTCTTTTCGGGAGGCCCTGAGATATTTTTGCATTTTGTGGGATCCCTGTCGGTT
The DNA here is from genome assembly GCA_017591395.1 of Schistocephalus solidus. Taxonomy (NCBI): domain Eukaryota; kingdom Metazoa; phylum Platyhelminthes; class Cestoda; order Diphyllobothriidea; family Diphyllobothriidae; genus Schistocephalus; species Schistocephalus solidus. Next base: position 43,899 of record WEDG01003345.1, on the reverse strand, counting down.
GCCCTCTTTCCGCAATAGAGACTGTTTAGCGGCTACGCTGAGTCATGTAGATGCAGCATCATATTTATCAGTGGATTTGATGGCTAAAAGAGCTGTGCATGCGTATGTGCATTTGTCGTCCTCATGTTCCATCGCTATGGACTGCTCCTTTTTTGGTTAAAATGCGAGGAAGTTTCTTCAACATCTCTATTTCCATCTTCAGCCCCTACATGTCCTTTTCACTCTCCAAAAATTTTGAGGAAGTTTAAAACATATCTCACACGCTTCGTCCTGGTAATTGAGATCCAAAAAATTCTTGGTCCGTTTGGTGGGAGGCGACTTAAAGGAAACATGTCTGGAAGCGTAGTCATTCATAATATGACAAGTGTTATTTCCACCATTTAAATTTAAATCAACTAATAAGGCATGTGGCGATAGCTTAGTGATACCACCGTCGTTTCCCACACACAGATGCCCTGGTTCGAAACTTGGTAGGGCCTCATATTTTACACGATTCTCTAAGGATATATTTTTGACTTCCATGATAGTTTGCAAAAACTGTGAAGGGTGTTAAAGTTATGTATCGAAGTTTTTAGGGGGAATAACCTTTTGAATAAATATCAAAATGACTCAGCCCTTTGCAGACTGGAAGATCTCGTAAAGCTGCTGGCGAGAAGTGCACAAGAGGACGATATCGGTCGTTTCCTTTGCGATCCTGCAGTAAGATTATGAGGCGGAAGTGTATGTCGAGTAGAATGCAAAGCTAAATAAATAAGTACACAAGAGTGTCCAGTGGACCGAAATCTCAAAAGGAGTCAATTCCTCGGAGGTCAAAAATTTTAAAGCGAATTCCAAGGGCACATGTGGTGTGTGTTTTGTAAGGGGACAGGTCATGCGTGTGACACGCGCAAATGGGCCATTTAGCTCTGTATACCCCGCACCCGATTTTATTGTCAGCTAGTTGACAGGCTGCAGTAATGGGCTGACGCCTGAAATCTGAGGGTAGTGTGAGTTCTAATCTTAGTGATCACTCTTAATTCTAAACATTCCGAAGCCCGTGAATCTAGCTCGATGCGCTTAATGTCGTGACTTCGCTTTTTACCAACTGATATGTTAATTCGCCTCCGTGTAAGGATAGAGAGTGAGGCTGCCACGTCTATTTAATGTGGCCTCTATGACTCCCTCACCCATTGGGGATCAGATCGCCTCGATCCCCATTTCGGCGCCGTCCTGGTCTATTGTGCGCGTATCAGGCTTTTTAAGCACGCCCGGGGAAGAGTATGCCTGCGCGCCTAGGTGCAAAATGACGCCACGCCCGTCACATGCGTCTAGTCATACCTTTGGTAATCTTTACTCTCTCTCTCTTGACACCCAGCGCAGGTGTGTGATGGAAGAGTGTGGTAGATTCTTTGCAATTCTACAACCACTTAAGCTAATCCAGATGCAAATCATCGGCCCCGAACCCACACTGTCGTGCGGCACCGGTAAAAATAGTCGGAAACAACGGCTTGAACTGTCATTCGAATGTGTGTTGCTTCTCTTATTCACTCGCGCATCACCGTTAATTGTAATTCAAATTCTCGAAATTATTTATTTCACGAACAATTTGTTAGCTTGTGAGTAGATATGTGCACAATAATGGGCTAGACGCCGTATTATGCGCGGTTATCGGCTCTGACCAGGAAATTGTTTATTCATGTGTAACAAGTTCTTTTTATATAGGAATCGGCAGATTATATTGTGATTTATTTGCCTTTCGCACTCAATTTCCGTATAATTCTAGGCTGCAATTTTGTACGCCATCGTTGATATGGACAAACTGCATAATTAGACACATGGTATGACGAGCCAAAACGCCAAACCAAATTTTTGAGAGGCTAAGAAAGTGTCCGTCTGCCAGAACTTATTTTGTGTTGTCTATTGCTATTATATAATATAATACATTAATGTATAAGTGGTGTATGCGAAAGGAATGAGCCCGAAATCAATGTTAGTTTGTATACAAAATGAAATAGGTATTAAGTATCGTGCTAGTGGTTCCTCCTTCCTTCTCATTGGGAATCGTAGGTCCTCTCGGATTTGACCTTTGCATGCGTTTTGTCTCCCATTAAATAGTTCAGCTTTGGCATCATAGATAGATAGATGTTTTAGTTCAGTACCCGGAAACGCACTGTCATTGGGTAAAAATATATTAAAACGATTGCGAAATCGTGTGCAGTAAAGTTTGAATAGTAGATCAGTTATTGGCGATGACAACTGACACAAAACATTGTGGTCAAAATTAGATAAAATAGCAGACAATTTAAAAAAATCCTCGGGAATTTTAATGGAAGAGGCATGTCTTGAATGGGGTTCGTGGAATTTTAAGGAGAAAAAAATTGTAACTCCTGGTTGAAAAACATACGCGTTAGGTAAGACCGACATGCTGGTGAGAGCGTATGAGCGTTGAAAACGCTCCTCATCGTGGGAGAAATCATTTAACGACAGAGGCTACTTTTCAGCACCACAGGTGTGATCCCAATGCGTATCGAATGGCTAGAAGCGTAACCGTCAAGGATGCTAGACAGAGGAAACCTTCGTAGGCATCATCCGTATGCTTAGGGTCGAACGAGGAAAGGACCGTAGCGATCATGATGTTCATGGTAGAAATGCCAGAGAAGCGACCACGATACTCACATTGCTGATTTCTCTGACTACCAACAGAGGAGCCCTAAACGATCGTCAACAGTCTGTACAGGGTCGACACCGTGACACTGCGCTGCGAGGGCGTATGGAGCAGCATGGTAGGTTGCTTCTGAGCGTAGTACGAAGGAATAATGGGAAATCCGGTAATTGAGTAAGAAGAAATCAACATAATGCGCTCAGGTGTGCTATTTGACATGAGAATCGATGATGAATCTGAGGCCTGTTCAGCTCAGTATTCAGATTGTAATTCTGATGATGGTTATCGGCATTCGAAATGGAGATGCTTTAAAATGAGCGCGCAATATGACATAATTTTAGCAATCATTTTACGGAGGCATGGCTTATGAATTCATCATAGTTCGTGGGGGAAACAATGCATGGAAGATATTATTTGGAGATGGTCCTCTAAATTCCCGATGGTCCTTTCTCGGGGTCACGGAGAAACCTACTCGGGAAGGAAGAGAAAAATCAAAGGTTAATTGAATCAGTGTTAAAATAAATGTGCAGTCTTCGCTTAAAAGTTTTTAGTGTAGACGAGGGTCGAAACTGCTAAGAACTGAGGTGTACAAAAATAAATTAACGCTAAGTGGAAAATTGTGTCTAAACTACAAATGACAAAAGGACGGCAAAAATGTCAGATGATTGTTAGAATGCAGACTCACGAAAAACGCAGCTTCTATATAGCGAGTGTTGTTGAGGATTGTAGTGAAATCTGAGCTAGATCCAGAAAGCTATACATCAAGGATGAAGAGCAATGTGAGGAGTTCAATTGAGACGGCGATCAGTAGAATGCAATCAAGAAATGAAGATCAATCATTGCAATTGACTGCAAGTAATTGAGAGAGATCAGTACGATCAAGATAGCAGCGGTGACAGGCAGCAGCGAAAACAGAAGACGTCCAACATGCCGGTTGAAGCTGGCTGTTGTGTTTTTATTTAGCACATTAAAACAAGGGATCATAAAGATTCAGGTGAACAAGAAAGATACAAAGATGTAAATTTTACAAATACCTACACAACTCCCCCACCAGAGCGTTTGTTGTACAAAAAAAGAACGCTCGACGAAAAAAGAGCAAAAAATTATACGACAAAGTCCTTAAGATTGGCAGGAAAATGGATATGTCTACCAGAACGAGAGGAAATGCGTTGTGGTGAAGAAGAAGTAGCAAAACGTGTGGGTGGGGTGGTCGAGTGTGAAGGTTGAGTGGAAGGGACTGACATAGGTGGAATGGATGGTGACGGTGCGGAGTAATTGGATGGAGCAACGGGCGGTGGGACGCACTCAAGATAAGCTGGCTTGAGTCTGTCGACGGAGACTGTGTCAGTCTTGTCAGCCTTCTATATGACGTAATACTTGTCTATCCCTTGAAGCATCTTGTATGGGCCATCATAAGGGGAACAAAGAGGCTTGCAAACTGCGTCATGCCGGACGAAGACGAATGGAGCAGATTTAAGGTCGTCTTGCACAAAAACGCGTTTGGATGTCAGGCGAGTGGGGAGTTGGACGCAATTGAGCCATGCGCTGTTTCAATTGTTGAACGAAAGCATTCGACAAGCTAGTGTCTACGGTGAGAGGCTTCACAAATTCGCCGGGAAGGCGGAGAGGTGTACCGTATACAAGTTCTGCCGTAGTACATTGAATGTCCTCTTTTACAGCTGATCGAATACCCAAAAGGACGAGGGGTAAGTTGTCACTCCATGCAGTTGTGTCTGAGTGAGACATCAGTGCTGTCTTAAGTTGACGATGCAGTCGTTCCACGAGGCCGTTAGAAGCAGGGTGATATGCCTTTTTCGTGATGGGCGCACACCCGAGAAGTTTAGTGAACTCACGGAAGAGACTAGTTTGAAACTGACTTCCGCGGTCAGTGGTAATGGTGGCTGGCACACCAAAATTGGCAATCCAGTGATGCAGGAAGACCATGGAAATATTTTCTGTCGAGGTATCCGATATCAGAATTGCAATTGGCCATCGTGTGAAACGGTCGATTGCTGTGAAAATATGTGTGTACCCACGTTAAAATGGTAACGGCCCAACTAAGTCTAAGTGAACGTGATGGAATCGAACGTCCGAAACAGCAAATGTGCTTGGAGGGGAAAAGGTATGGCGATGCAATTTGTTTTTCTGGCACGCGAAACATTGCCTAGTCCAAAGGGCGATGTCGGAGTTCATCCTTGGCCAGACAAAGCGAGCAGCAATAAGTTTGCGAGAGGCGCGGATGCCAGGATGCGACAGAGAGTGAAAATGGTTAAACACTACCTTACGGTAGGATAATGGAACAACAGGTCTGGGAGTGCCTGTGGACCAGTCGCATAAAATCGTACCTGGTGATGCTAGAAGTGGTGCATCTCGAAGCTGCAGAGTACTAGATTTACGCAGATCAGCAATGGACTCGTCTTCTAGTTGGAGGTCTGCAAGCTTTGCCAGGTCGAATTTGGATGACAAGGTGTTGATGTCCAGTCTCGATAATGCATCAGCAACGACATTGTCGGTGCCTCGGACATAGCGGATATCAGCAGTAAACTGCGAGATATAGTCAAGGTGACGTACTTCTCTGGGCGAGTACCTATCTGGTTTGGCCTTGAGGGCATAAGTAAGAGGTTTGTGGTCGGTATGAACCCGAAAATCTCTTCCTTCTAATAGGTGGCAAAAATGACGAATAGTCAGGTATATAGCCAGGAGCTCGCGAGAGAAAGTACTGTAGCGAGTCTGCGCCGGTTGTAGTTTCTGTGAAAAGAAAGCCAATGGCTGCAACTGGTTATTCCCCTGTTGATGTAAAACTGCGCCGACAGCACTGTTGGAAGCGTCAGTGGTCAAAATCAACTGCATAGAAGTGTCAGAGTTAAGGTGGTGCAGCATGGTCGCATCAGCGAGTGCCTTCTTGGCTGCCTCAAAAGCTGAGTGAGCTGCCGGTGAAAGTTCAATCGGCTTGCCTTTCGACTTCAAAAGCTCAGTCAATGGAGCCAGTATTGTCGCACAGTTGGGAATGAAACGTCGGTAATAATTGATAAGTCCAATGAAACGTCGCAGTTGTGTGAGGGTCTTCGGAGACGGAAAAGATAAAACGCTTTGCACCTTCTCTGAAAGTGGTGTGATTCCATGCTGATCGACGTGATGACCAAGGAAATCAAGAGAAGGAACGCCAAAAAAACATTTTTTGACGTTTAATTGCAAACCATGTTGCTGGAAACGATCGAACACTTGACGTAAGTGTGATGCATGTTCCACTGGCGAAGAACTTGCGTCGAGTATTTCATCAATAAAGACAAAGGTAAACGAAAGACCGCGCAAGACCTCATCAATAAACCGCTGGAAAGGATTGGCGGCGTTACGCAAACCGAAAGGCATGCGGAGAAATTCGAACAAGCCAAAAGGCGTTGTGATGGCGGTCTTGGGGATGTCTTCCTCAGCGTCGGGGTCACCAATTTTGTAGTGGAGACGAGGGTCGAAACTGCTAAGAACCGAGGTGTACAAAATAAATTAACGCCAGGTGGAGAATTCTGTCTTAACTACAATTGACAAAAGGACGGCAAAAATGTCAGATGATTGTTAGAATGTAGACTCACGAGAAACGCAGCTTCTAGATAGCGAGTGTTGTTGAGGATTGTAATGAAATCTGAGCTAGATCCAGAAAGCTTTACAACAAGGATGAAGAGCAGAGTGAGGAGTTCAATTGAGACGCGATCAGTAGAATGCAATCGAGAAATGAAGATCAATCATTGCAATTGACTGCAAGTAATTGAGAGAGATCAGTACAATCAAGATAGCAGCGGTGACATTCAGCAGCGAAAACAGAAGACGTCCAACATGCCGGTTGAAGCTGGCTGTTGTGTTTTTATTTAGCACATTAAAACAAGGGATCATAAAGATTCAGGTGAACAAGAAAGATACAAAGATGTAAATTGTACAAATACCTACAAAGTAAACAGGCTAATGGATCACCTAATATCGATTGGCATGCTATTCCATGGTAAGTTATTTCTTCGGAGTCCAGTCCCTTGATTGTTATTTAACTTTGCTTGGGCAGCGCTAGTTTGCAATTGTGTAGGTGGAATAACTTCGGTATTTAAGATGCCCGTGACGGAGTATGCAAACATTTTATTGAGTTAGAAGGAGTAGACGCAATCGCTGGGAAAGAACTTGATTAGTCTGACTTTTGCATTCATGCTCGAACCCAGCATCAGATACGAGTAATAAATGCACAAGAAATTGCGGTATCGATAGCATACAGTCGCTATGCAACCGCATACTTATGACAATTAACGGCTGACCCTCTCATCAAGAATGGTTACCCTCTGGTGAGATAATGGCTTGAATGCTTGAAATTCAACTACCCAGCTCACCGTTGCAGAAAAATCTGGGTATATTAATGGAGATACTAACAAAGTTTATGATTAAAACTACCACTGATAACACAAGACAGGATGCACAAACCGTTTTTCCCAGAAAGTTAACTTGGCCTGGTAGTTCAAGGAGTCCCTGAGACTACTGGTGAACCAACACACGAAAGGGCAAACAGAATCTACCGGCATTCCAAAATGCACTGAATGATACTGAAGAACCCGGTGTGGTGGTTGAAATCCGAGAAATCTTCTGATTAGGGCCTCTCTTTAGAAATGAAACGCAGAAGTTGAGATCAAAATAGTTAAAAGTCGTCTTGGGAAGCGAAGAGCAAGTAGATATATTACTGCCTCAAAAGGCCAGGCTAAGAAACAACCATCATGGAGTGTTTTTTAGCTGCACTTCTCTCCCACAGATTGGATGAAAATGAGGACACGGGTAACAGGATTGAAAAGGCGTCAGAGTGAGGAAGAAATGAACTTGAAAATATGCAACAACAAAATTGCAAAAACCGGGCACTCGTTTTAATGGGATCATCCAGTGAAATTGACGGTAAGCACACCGGTCATCAGCCTCACCAAATGCCCGTAAATTTGAACCCAAACAAGGGGATCGATAAATCTTGCGAAATCTCCAGCAATAATTGCCAGGCGCAAGAACCAAATAAACTTTTAGAGGTTATTACTGTGGAGGCAGTCAATAACTTTGAGTTTAGTGAACAACTAAATGATAAAAACGAAGCTCTTATCTGAAAATGATGGCCAACACATGGACTTCCATTTCGATCAATCACCAGCAAACTCAAAATCAGAAATTAGGCTGGATCAAAAACACACAATTTCCAGCAAAAATTATTTACAGGTCGTGGGAGAATCTATCTTGGCGAAACTCCAGTTTCTTTACATGAATACCCAAAGTTTGTTTCAGAAGCTAGATGAGCTCGAAGCCTATGTATCAGATTTTCAACTGGATGTCATTTCCAGTGAAGAGACCTGGTTGCATTCTAAGGTAATGGATGCCGAACTTTTACTTGATGATTATTAACTTTGTTGCCAAATCGGTTACATAACAATCAGGAGGATTAGCAGTCTACGTCAAGAAGAGAATTCAGTATCAGTATCAGTATATTTGAGGGAGATGTAGGTGAGTCACCTTTGAATTCCCTATTTGTACATGCGAGTTGTGGTATCAAAAAAATAGTATCTCGATATGTTGGCGAGGCCAACATAGTGGAACATAGTTGAAAAAGAGCAGACAGTGAAAAAAAAATCCCGGTGATATTTAGGAGAAAAAACTGTCACCCTTGGGGGGAGGGGGTCCAACGGGGGGCATTCGGAGGTCACATGAATCAGCCAGATTCTTCCTTGCTGATTGCAGAGTCCGTTGAGGGATTTCAACGCTGGAAATATATATCCAGATCATCCTCGGTCCATTGCGGTTCGAACCAAGGGAGAACGTTCATACACCGCATGGACGACAGTTGCCAGGTCCAGCTGATGCGAACACTCATGGTGTCACCAAGGTGGGCAAATAAGTTAAGCAGCGAAGACCTCGAGGATCCCAGCATGGGAACAATGTGAGAATGCAAGCCCTCGAACGAAAATAACAAACATAAAGAAATGTTACTCAAATATAGCTAGATGTAACATAAATGCCTTATTTTCTGACGTCACACTTGCAGCTTTCAGTTAGTGTTGTAGCTCGCAACATTATATCGATCTAACTTTCGCTTAAAAACCTCCAAGGAGTCCGACAGTACAACATCCAGAGGAAGACTATTCCTAGCTTCGACTACTCTTTTGGAGTAGAAGTACTTCCGAGTGTCTATCCTTGCTCCAGTCACACGTAATTTGAGAGGATGACCGCTCAAGTTCGTTGTTTTTGCTAACTCGAAGAAATCCCCTGGCACGAGACAACAGTCCTGGATGCGTAGTATGCGGAATGTTAGTATCAGGTCCCCCGAACCTGTCTATAGTGCAAGGGAAAGAGATTGAGACTCGACAGCCGTGTTTCATAAGGCTCTGAGCCATGTCCAAGGACAAGTTTGGTTGCTCGCCTTTGGACCTTTTCGAGTATGTTGATGTCCTTCGGCGCCCAGGGTCTTCAAGCTTGGATAGCGGACTCCAACTGTGGCCGCACGAATGTTCCGAAGACTTAAGCGAAGCAGTCAGTGGTGAAGGCTGCAAAAGCTCGTTTAACGAGGTACAAAATCGACATGGCTGACTTCGCTACCTTTGCGCAATGTAGGAAGGGTTTAAGCGAGGGCATGATCCAGACTCCAAGGTCCTTTTGGGCATCCACTTCTTTCAATGGAATTCTATTCAGACTGTAAACCGTACGGTTCGAAGGATTGCTTTTCCCAACTCGTATTATGTTGCACTTGCTCTCAGTAAACGGTAAGAGCCAGTCATTTAACCATTTCTGGAGTCGATTTAAGTTTGCCTGCACGTTCTCTTCATCAGCCGCAGTTTGAATGACGCGCCAAAGTTTTAGATCATCTGCAAACATGGCAATATCGCAGTCCAGTTAGTTGGCACAATCGTTGATGTAGACAATGTACAAAATAGGGCCGAGAACAGAGCCTTGGGGAACACCACTCTCAACCTCAACTTTAGTCGACTGTTTGTCGCTGATATGGACAGTTTGTGAGCGGCCAGTTAAGTTTTCTATCCATGTCAGAAGTCTTACTCTTACGCCTATGCGGTTGAGTTTATAAAGAAGGCGATGGTGCGGTACGCTATCAAAAGCCTTTTTGAAGTCTATAAAGACTGCGTTCACCGTATTTCCACTATCGACCGCTTCAGTCCAACGTTCTAAACAGTAGAGTAAATTTGTGACGCAGGATCTACCTCTACGGAAACCGTGCTGGGCTTCGGATAGCAGATTGTTATGTTCGAAGAACTGCATTAGTTGTTGCTTAATTATTTTTTCCATGATTTTGCAGCAAACTGCAGTTAGGCTGACCGGTCGATAATTTTTTGCAGAGACCCGGCTTCCACCCTTATAAAGCGGCGTAATCCATGCGGATTTCCAGTCGGCTGGTAGACTTCCGGTTTGGAAGGATGTTTGGAAAAGCGTAGAGAGTGGTTTTGCCAACTCTTTCGCGAGCTCTTTCAACAGCGTGGCAGGTACTTCATCGGGACCCGGAGACTTAGATTCCTTTAACCCCAAAAGTTCCTTGAGGACAGTATTCTCGGTGAAATTAACAGTCTCGACCATTGTTTCCACTTCGAATCCATCGGTAGGGTGATCGTATCTCGTTTCCTTTGTGAAAACCGACTGGAAAAATTCCGAAAGATGATCAGCCTTCGCACCGTCTTCAGTAAGGTCTATGCCCTCGGCGGTCCTCAGCAGGGGTATCGGATCCTTGTTCCGTGTATTCTGCCTGAGGTAACCGTAAAACAGTTTCGGGTTCACGGTCACCCGGTTTAGCAGGTCCACTTCGAAAGCCTGTCTTGTTCTAAAAATAAGGCCCTTGACCCGATTTCTCTGCATTTTGTACGCATTTAGAGATGCAGGAGTTCCGTCCGTAAGCGATTTTTTCCACAAACTCCGCTTTTTGTTAACTTCGATTTTTAGGGCCTGCGTAAGCCATCGCGATCTGTTGGTTAACCTTTTTCTCAAAATCGGGCAGTGATTTTCGATGAGCCTGTGCAGTATGTCCCGGAACGTTTCCCAGTCCTCGGTTATGTTTCCAAAGAATAAAGGTTCCCACTGAGTGCGCATGAGTTCGGCCCTCATTCCACCGAAATTGCCTTGCCATATATTCCTTCTGATTGTTGTTGGTCTTGCTGATATAAAAAAAAGTGAGTAATCCCATTGCAGTACCACGTGGTCACTTTTGCCTAGCGGTGGTATACATGAGACTTCGTCGATGCTGTCGTGCGACTTTGTGAGAACTAGGTTAAGGCAATTGGCCTGTTGTCCTTCGCGCACCCTGGTTGGAAAGTGACGTGCTGTGTGAGATGTAGCTTTGGCGTCGTGCTCAGAAAACAAACGTCAAAGGCTAGATCAGAACTATGTGCGCAGGTCGAGCTCCAGTCGATGTGAGGCACATTGAAGTCACCCATGATCAGGATATCCAACCGTGTAGCAATATTTTCAAGCTCCTCTAGCAGGTAAGCATCGGCTACGGGGTCTCTTCTCGGTGGGCGGTAGACTGTCAGGACATCTAGACTTGATGTACCTGGCACTTTTACGGATAGCCATATTGCCTCGGAAGTAGACGCGAGTTTATAAGTTTTGTCTAAAACTGTAAGTTCGTTTTTCACGTATGTGAGTACGCCACCTCCTTGACGCTCTTTCCTGTCTTTTCTAAAATGTTGGTAGCCAGCAATAGTTACCTCTCGGTCGTCCACGTGTTGGGACAACCACGTTTCTGTTACAGAAATTATATCTGGAGATAGATCGCAGACATTAATCTTTAGCTCGTCGAGCTTCGATAATATACTCTGTGCATTGGTGTACAGGAATGTTAGTTTTCGGTTTGCTCGGAAAGTGCTAACAGTCGGGCGCGAGTCCCTGTTTACTGGGCCAACTGCGTGGTAATCCGGAATGGGCCTCTCCAGGGGGAGAACAATGGACGATGGATCACTTGGTTGTTGTAAATAACCAAATTTGTTTCCCTCGCTGAGCCGCCGTCTTAGTTCGATGACAAGTTGATGGCGTTTGTTCCGCTCCGCAGGTGAGAAGTCCTGTTGAAAAAAAATTCCAGGGTTTGAGTTTTTTAACTTAAAGCGCCTCGACAGAATGAGACTGGCTTCCTGGCTACTGGTCAAGATAACGTTTAGAGGCCTAGGACGTGTTGATTCAGATTGGCTTTCGGGCCGTTTTCCAAGGTGGAAGGCTTTTTCCAGTTCAATCGACGTATTAGGTTCCAGCATATTGTTCAGGAGTTCATGAAAGTGGTTCATGTTTTCAGAATATCGGTCTACTGGTGGTGGGAAGGTTTCACGTTGCGCACTGGTGATGATGAAGGGGATGCTGATTGGCTATGTGTTGGCTTTGATGCGGTTTTTTTTTAGGTTTCGGCGAATTCCACGGGTTCGACGATTTTGAATCGCAGGTGGTAGTTTCGGTTGGGGAATCGATTCCACTGCTTTTGATTGGTGTGAGAATCTCAGTTGTTCCTGTGGAGGACAAGGCAATGGTCAAAACCCCGTGTTCAAGCTTTTTTGAGGAATCTTTCGAAGTCGGTTGTCCATTGGCTTTTTCCTTCTTTGTGTCAGTTTTGCATTTTTGACGGTTTTTTTTTTTGTCTAAGGCGGACTATTTTTGTCCTGCGCCGTTGGTACTTGTTGTTCGGTAGCCGTTGCAGCTGTCGAAGTTGTTGTTGGGATACCCTTTGATCGAGTATCAATGGTTTTGCTTCTGGTAAGTCGTTCAGTGGACTCCTGAGTGGCATTTACTGCTTAAGAGGTGCCTTTTAGTGCAAATTTTATTTGTCTTATCTCATCCTCGAGCTGGTTTAGCTTCATGGACAGTTTTTGACTGCCTCCACAAATGGCAGTATTGTCAATAGCGTGCATATTAATTTGAGAGAGCGCTCGCCGCCGTGATGAGGTGGTCGAGAGGTTATCGAGCGTCGCCATCGCGTTGGTGGTCGCGGGTTCAATCCCGGCTTGCGGCATGACTTTTTGAATTCTTGTGTGGTGACTTAAGAAGTAACGGGTGGCTAGGTGTAGGTTTACACTATCAGCGCTTTTACACAAGCAGTATATAAATTATCTACTCCGCCTTTTTTGCAAATTAATGAAATCCCCCGCACGTTCTTAACTACTTCTGCTAGTGGAAGTTGGTAAAAGTATTTGTTATAACGAGTTACTCGATATAAATTTTACAATAAATTAGACAGAATATGGATAATGAACGACTCAGCCTGTTTTGTAGATACTCCTCAGAAAGCCTGACGAGCAGTTAGAGCCTGGATTGGACTGGTAGGTTGTGTAGACCAAGCCAAGATTTCCGGCAGGTTGCTCTATTTGGAGAACTGTCCTAGTCGAACAAAAGTCTTCAGAAACCCTGGAGAGCCGTCAGAGAATGGATTGGACTGTTAGGTTATGTAGGCCAAGATTTCCGACAGTGCTTGAGTTGGAGAACTCTCCTGGTCAAACTGTGAGGGTATCGAAGGCAACTGGGCGTAAGATTCAATTAATTGATTCAATAATTTGAACCAATTAATGTCTGTGGACTGATTTTTTCAGTGCAAAGCCTCGATTAAATTCGGTCTTCTTGTTGCTCGAAAATTCAAACCGCGCGGCATCCGTTCAGTTCAGTTATTATTATCGCGGCAGAAAGTGCAATCGCTTGTACACGTGACCCGGAAGCCCTGCAGTTAAAACTAAAGACTGTAATGCACCAAATCTAGGTTTCCTGACCATCAACAGACCACAAAATCAAATTCCAGAGATTAATGAGCCAATGTTTCGGAATAAAGGAAGTGTCCCAAAACCAAGACGCACTGATAGTTGGAGATTTCAACGCATCAATGATTGACTGGAGCCAATTTTTAGTAAACTCTTTGTGCAATGCTTTAGAGTTTATAATTTTGAATCTGATAAATAATATTTTCTCGTGTAGAATGTCACTTTTCCAACCAGAATCAAAGAGACTTAAAGGAAATTATCTGGACCTCTTCGTTTCAAAAGACCCGATCAATGCTGGTGAATTTAAATCTGTAGCACCTCCAGATAAGAGTGATCATGTCATGTTGATTTGGGAATACTGTTTGTGCAGCAATCAATTAGAGACAACTGATTTTGGGCTAAATTTATGGCGAGGAAATTTTGTCGCAATGAAATGTGAACTGTGGGTAGTACAGTGGTTGGACTTCCTTATCGGGCATCTCGATATCGACTGGTACACAGTCAATGAATTTATAAGTAATTTCACAATCATTTTTGTCCGATAAAAAGAATCCAGGAAAAACAAGTCGTCCTATCTGCTTAACACGGGATATAAAGAGAGAGTTTAACAGGGGAAAAAACGATGGAGGAGGTATGCCACAATAAAACGACCCTTACATTACGAAGAGTTTCACCGGAATCGGAACGATCTAAGTTAAAATATCGGTAGACTGTGAAGCTCGTACGAAACGCGAATTTTAGAACTTGCCGTAAAATAAGCCAAAAGTTCTCTGCAGTTATGTCGCAATGTTGAAAGGAGAAGACAGTGTGGATATTACCAAAAACGGTGATGTGGCAGAACCCCTCAGCCGGTTTTTCCATTTTTTCCCCAATGAAACGAATTTTAAAGGGTTTGACTTTGCTATTGGAAGTAATGACACAGTCATAGAAAGAACCCAGTTCACAGGAGAAGATGTGAGAGAATATGTTTTTGTGCTTAAAGAATGTAAATATCCATGTCCGGACAAAGTGTCATAAAACGTTCTGAAGAAGCTCGGTTTCCAACTCTCTGGAACGCTTGCGCTTATTTTCCAGTAGTCCTTTGATCGAGCCAGTCTTCCCTCTGACTGAAGGTCACACATATATAACCCATCCGCAAGGGCGGGTCCAGAAAAAATGTTCTCAACTACCAATCAGTGATCCTAACATGCATTTGTTTCAAGGTTATGGAAAGGATTATCAAATGAGCACTTAATAACCTCCTCGATGAAAAGGATTTCTTTGACAGTGTGCAATATGGCTTTCAACAAAACCACTCATACATAAACAATATGATCTATGTAGTGGAGCAGCGTTCCCACTCGTTAGATGAAGGCACAAGGATCGATGCCGGTTACATTGACTTCAAGAAAGCTTTTGATAGTTTTCCACATCGTCGTCTACTATACAAGGTTCAATAAGCTGGGATAAAGGGAATTTTCTAGATTGGATAGGGTGATTCTTAATCGGGCAATCGCAGTCTGTGGGTATTGGGAACGCGACCTCAATGCCAGGGGCAGCTTCAAGTTGGGTAGCTTGGGGTTCTGTGCTCTGGCCATTGCTGTTTTTAATTTTTGCCATTGATTACATAAATGAACTGACCTGCAATTATGTCATTGTTGCACACGACATCGTGGTATGACAAGCGACCAGATGTAAGAATGAATAACTAACCCTGAAAAAAGGACATCACTGCTTAAATGAATGGTTTGCTAAATGGCTGCTGGGTTTGAACCTTGAGAAGTGTATTGCATGGCAGTTCAAACAGAAGAAGAAGATTACCACTGAAGATGCTTCTCAATAGTTCCTTAGTGAATGCTGTCTGTCAATTGTAAGTGAGCAAAACAAACTTGGAATCACCATTTAATCATCCCTGAAGCCATCCTCTCATTGCTTCAGGATGGCCACAAAGGCTACTGGGATTATATCCACCAGTAAAAGAAATTTCATACATATAGATAAGGAGCTGTTTGAAAAATTATACGGGACGTTTATTCATTGACGCCTAGAATATGGAGTTCAAGTATGGCGACCGTGGTTCAAAAAATATTACAAGCTACTGGGAAATGGTTTAAAAGAGGGCAACGGAAATCGTTAAGGGTCTAAAGTCTTTATCATATAAAGGCCGACTTGACGCGCTTAAACTTTTCCCTCTTGAAAGCAGGCAGCTCCGAGGTGATCTCAGACAGACAAACCGGCTTGTGAGGAATCAGGACTATGCTCCACAATTCTAAGAATTCTTATCGTTCGCCAGAACAATTAACCTGTGTGGAAGTTCTCTCAAACTTCGAGAAACCTTGCCCACCTGCATGTCAATCGCCATTGGATTTCACAGCGAGTTGTCAGTGTCTGGAACAGCGTTCCTGAGGACGTTATAATGGTGGGCATGACAGAGGCATTCACACATAAACTATATGGTTATTTATCTGAAAGCTACCATTTGACCGGTCAGAAATTCGATGTTTCACAAAACCAACGCTTTGCCCATGCCAACAGATACAAAATATGTCTATAATTTCACGTTATAATTTATCCTTCAGAAGATGTGTTTCAAAAATATTTGACAAAGTAAATATTTAACTCCCTAATTTATGGCATCATATGTATGTTAAGTTGAATATTGGAGTATAGGGGTACTAGTTAGAGGTAGCACCAAACAGATAGCATTTGGTCGCTCCATTTGTCTCGTAAAGGTGGTGAATGCTCCTGTGGCCGCCTCTAACTGGTACCCAACTCTCACCTGTGGCTCATCGAAGTTGGGTACTTCCCAGTGGCCACACCCCGGGCAACCGTCACGACCGGCGGGCTAAACAAAGTGAGGGTCTCCGTTGTTGTGTGTGCCTCCACATCCGGTATGTCTGACTCCCCAAAATCACACCTCCTTCCTATCAAAAAGTCCTACGGTGGGGGCGACAACAACCCCGTAGGCCAAACTAGGCTAACTCGGGTCGATCTCCCACTAAAAAAAACCATGACCGAAATTGGAGTTCGGCGGCCGTCTGGGATGTCCGCGCAGCCATATTTAGGGGCAGCACTCCTTGCCTCTTCACGGAGGAAAGGGCTATAAAAGGTACCCTAAACAAGTGCTGGTTATCACGTCTTCTGCAGCCGACCGCAGCTCACAGATCACAAAATACGCGGTCGTAAAACTCAAACAAACAACAATACTCCCCATCCCCATCCCCCTGACCATACCCCCAAGGCTGCTTGGGTGAGTCCACTCACACTAGCAGCCTGGAATGTTCGTTTTCTTTTATAAAATCCAAGGAGCAACCGTTCGGAACGGAGGACGCCGCTAGTCGCTCCGGAACTGGTGCGCTACAAGGTGGACATTACTGCGCTCAGCGAGACCCGATTCTCTGAGCAGTGTCAGCTGAAGGAGGTGGGTGCTGGCTACAACTTCTTCTGGAGCGGCCGGCCAAAGGCAGAGCGAAGCGACGCTGGTGTTGCCTTTGCCATCCAGAACATCGTGGGACGTCTGCCCTGTCTGCCGCTGGGTATCAATGATCACCTGATGAGCCTCCGCCTGCCTCTTCGGGGAGACTAGTTAGTCACCATCAACAGCGCCTACGCTCCCCCAATGACGAGCTCTGATGCGGCGAAGGACAAATTCTACGAGGACCTGCATGCCCTGCTGGCGACTGTGCCAAAATTGGACAAGTTAATTGCCCTTGGTGACTTGAACGCCCGCGTCGGGACGGACCACGCTGCCTGGCAGGGAGTGCTGGGTCTCCACGGTCTCGGTAGCTGTAACGACAACGGCCTCCTTCTTCTGCGCACGTGTGCGGAACACCGTCTCCTGTTGACCAACACCTTATTCCGCCTTCCGACGCGGCAGAAGGCCACGTGAATGCACCCTCGGTCACGGCGCTGGCATCTACTGGACTATGTTCTCGTCTGGAGGCGAGATCGACAGGACGTGCTGCTAACCCAGGCAATCCGCGATGCCGATGGTTGGACAGATCAACGCCACGACATTTCCCAGATGAGGCTCCGACTGCAACCCAGACGAAGGCCCCAAGGTATGAGGCTGCCAGGTAAGTACCTGCATGCAGATGATAATGCTACTGT
Source organism: Schistocephalus solidus (assembly GCA_017591395.1). Taxonomy (NCBI): domain Eukaryota; kingdom Metazoa; phylum Platyhelminthes; class Cestoda; order Diphyllobothriidea; family Diphyllobothriidae; genus Schistocephalus; species Schistocephalus solidus. The sequence goes on along the minus strand of WEDG01003345.1, from coordinate 26,442 downwards.
GGAGACACGATGGTGTCAACTGCGAAATGTCATCCAGTCCACCGCCCTCGAAGTCCTCGGACGCGCACGCCGTCGACACCAGGACTGGTTTGACGAAAATGCCGCTGACATCAGTAACTTACTCGCAGAGAAGAATGGGCTACACAAAGCCTACATCGACCTTCGGACTGACGCCACCAAAGCAGCCTTTTTCAGATGCCGGTGACTTGTACAGCAACGGCTACGGGAGATGCTGGATGCTTTGATGATCCGTAAGGCTGAGGAAATCCAGGGGTATGTGGACCACAAAGAAATGAAAAACTTTTCCAAAGCCATCAAGGATATCTACGGCCAGTGTATCAAGGGGACCGCACCGCTGCTCAGCTCTGAGGGCACAACACTGCTGACAGAGAAATCGCAAATTCTGAAGCGCTGGGCCAAGCACTTCAGAAGTGTCCTTAATTACTCATCAGCCATCTCCGATGCTGCCATTGACCGGCTCCCTCCTGTGGACACGAACAATGACCTGGATCTGCCGCCTTCCCTACCAGAAACCATACGGGCCGTGCAGCAGATTTCCAGCGGTAAAGCACCGGGATCCGCCGCAATCCCACCGGAAGTCTACAGGCATGGTGGGCCGCGGCTGATGGAAGAACTCACAACACTCTTCCAGGAGATGTGGCGCCAAGGACAAGTTCCTCAGGAGATCAAAGACGCGACCATCGTCCATCTCTTCAAACGGAAGGGGAACCGGCAACACTGTGATAATCACAGAGGCATCTCGTTGCTCAACATCGCCGGGAAGATCTTCGCCCGTATACTTCTCAATCGTCTGAACGGTCACCTAGAGCAGGGCCTGCTCCCGGAAAGCCAATGTGGCTTCCGCCGACACCGTGGAACAACCGATATGATCTTTGCCGCCCACCAGCTACAAGAGAAGTGTCAGGAGATGCGAAAATCACCTATACACTACCTTCGTGGATCTAACGATAGCCATTAACACGGTGAATCGTGACGGACTGTGGAAAGTCATGCAGAAATTTGGTTGTCCTGAGCGGTTCACGCACATGGCGCGTCAGCTTCATGACGGGATGACGGCACGCGTCACTGACAACGGGACGGTATCTGAAGCATTCGCAGGGACCAACGGAGTTAAGCAGGGCTGCGTACTGGCCCCCACCCTCTTCAGTCTCATGGTCTCGGCTATGCTGATGGACGCCTACCGTGATGAGCAGCCTGGTATCCGCATCGCCTACAGAACTGACGGGCACCTTCTCAACAGTCGGCGTATGCAGGCTCCAACGCGCGTGTCTACGACTACAGTCCATGACTTGCTCTTCGCGGACGACTGCGCCCTTAACACCGTGACGGAGGAGGACATGCAAAGGAGCATGGACCTCTTCGCCGAAGGCTGCGCCGATTTTGGATTAACAATCAGCACAGCCAAAAGTGTTGTCATACACCAGCCGCCACCCAGCGCGGAATACAATGCTCCTCGAATCAATGTCAACGGTGCTCAACTCAAAAACGTCGAAACCTTTGCTTATCTAGGGAGCACGATGTCGCGCAACACGAGAATCGATGACGAGGTTGCCCAACGGATCTCCAAAGTTAGTCAGACTTTCGGCCGGCTGCAGGCCTCCATGTGGAACCGCCACGGTATTCACCTGAACACCAAACTGAAGATGTACAAGGCCGTCGTCTTGTCGACACTCCTTTACGGAGCGGAAACCTGGACCGTCTACTCGAACCAAGCCAGGAAGCTGAATCACTTTCATCTCAGCTGCCTCCGCAGAATACTGAAGCTGAGATGGCAAGACAGGATCCCGGACACGGAAGTCCTGGAGCGGACCGGAATCCTCAGCATCCATGCCATGCTGAGGCAAGTGCAACTGCGATGGAGCGGCCACCTGGTAAGAATGGACGACGAGCGACTACCCAAACGACATTTCTACGGAGATGTCGCTACGGGTTCTCGCCGGCAGGGAGGTCAAAAACGACGCTAAAAGGACACTTTGAAGAAATCGCTGAAGCAACTGCAAATCAACTCGGCGACCTGGGAGGACCTCGCCCAGGATAGATCGGCATGGAGAAGATCAGTGAAGACTGTTTCAGCAATCTATGAGGCCAACCGGATTGCCGCCGCCAAGGCCAAAATAGCGGCACGAAAGTCACCAGCGCCCCGGACCAACACCACCAATGCCTAGGCCCTGCCAACATGCCCGCGCTGTCAACGCATCTTCCGCGCGCGAATCGGCCTGGTTGGACATCTTCGGACGCAATGCACCTACAATCCGACAATTCCAATTTCTACGTCAAATTCTGCCAACCCTCCTTCTGACTCCCCCACCCTCACTCCTGGCATCAATTCCATTACTCCCACCATCATAGGAATCTCTCCTAAGCTGTCCTCAATGCAACTGCACATTCAGCTCACGCATCGGCCTGGTCGGTCACTTGCGAATCCATCGTACAGAGACTGGTCAACCAGTGCCTGGAGCATCAACACACAGCAGAGATCGTCGCCTCCACTGTCCTCGCGCATTCACTCATCGCATGGGCCTATTCGGTTGCATGCGCATCCATGACAGCGGAATTCACCGCAATGCCAATACATCATGCACACCATCCACTCCTGCCATTCTTACCGCCACTGCCACCCCCACTACCATGAATGACATCCCCCATCCTTTACCGATTTCTCCTGCCAACAATACGCCCGCAACTTCAACTCACACATCGGCCTGGTCGGTGCCTGCGAATCCATGGCACTGAGGCTGGTGAACAAGTGCCTGGGGCTCCGACATACAGTCGCCGCTCCCGCCTCCATTGCCTTCACTGCTCCCGCACATTTGCACACCACATGGGCCTATTAGGACACATGCGCCTCCACGACAACCTGCGGATAACCACCAGAGGCTAAGCCACATCAGCACACACCACCTACACTAATACATAGACAACAGCCTCACAATCATCATAATGTACCTGAGAAAATCACGGTTTCCTAGAAACCGTGGCTTTGAAGGCTGCCAATCTGACGCTTACACCAGACCACGCCGTCGGCCCAGTGTATGTGCTGTCTGTGTCAAGTGGCTGACCAGCGGAGTGGGAGTCAGACGGCGATGGCTCCTCCATATCCCCTGAGTAAGTTAATCCTGGTGTGTGTGTTATAGGCGCCAGGTCGTGCTGTGGCGCGCGAAGACGGGTACGCAGACCCATCAGCCAATGTGCGAACTCCTACATCAGACAACTGACTGGCTCGGATGGTGGTCTAATGTGGGGGTGGGGGGGAGAGTTAGGTCAACAGCTCAGCGCATATTCCTCACTATAAACAATCTGACTCGCTTGAAACTAGCACGGTGCACTAAAAGCCGTGGTTTGGAAGGTTGCCAACTGACAGGATAACTCGGACCACGTAGTAAGCCCAATGTGTGTTTTCTGTGGAGTGGCTGACTGGCAGACTGAGAGTCAGGCTGCAATGGCTCCGTCTTAATGTGGTCTTTATGGCAACCCCACTCTGTTGGATCCGAGCCAGGTGTGGTGTACACCCAGGGGCGGCTCCGGCCGCGCCTACCACATGCGCCCTCTCCCATCCCTGGTCTTCTTGACTCTGTCTTGACACCGGGCTCAGGTTGGGGAGGAGGAGAGAGTGCGGTAGATGCAGCACAAGGCTACTATCACTTCAAACTAATTCACGCGCACGTCACCGTCCCTGCACCACCTGGTGTGGAGCATACGGTGGACCTCGTCGAAATCGACGGTCGACGACGTTTTAATAGAGTTTTCAAAGGCAATGTCTGTTACCCTTATTATATTGAACTGTACTGCACCATCATCGGAAAACCGAATTTAATCAAATTTTGACGTTACTGTTAGGACTAGTGAAAGGAAAAGTCACCAGATTAGATGTGGCAAGGGGAAGGAATTTGGATGGTTGTGAGGGTAGCTAATAAAAGTCTGTAGCAACAAAAAACATGAGTTCGCATTTCGAGACCTAGACTGAATCCTTGTTATTCATCTTAGCATCCCCATTTCCCCACTTACGAAGGATGCATGGTCATCAGGGTGGACTTTGAACATGTATGTGATGCTGGTATATGGGAGAAGGTAAAACGCTGTCAAATGAAATGAATGAGACTGCAATAATGGGGTTTTTATGCAGCCGCGTGTTGGGGCTGCGGTTGAGTTATACAGTCATTAGAGGCGCATTTGTTAATTCGAGTGGACTTTACGTGACCTTAACTTGACAAGAATAACTTGCAGCAGTTGCACTGTCGGCAGTTACCAAATACGAAAATTGGTCGTAGGTGATGTCCATTGAATATGGTTCTGCAGACATTACTGGGGCGGTAGCAAGTGCTTGTATGTAATATATTGACGATTCCTCGTCAAACGCATCAGCCCAATTGGCAGATACCTCTATTTTGCCTCGTCCTGTCACCCAGTTTTCCGCTGGGAGTCTAAGAATCTGTGCACCGCACGTCAGGTATACCACTCAATCCGTTCTTGATCGGTCGGCTAAACCAGAAGAGGAGGGCTGGCATGTGTGTATCTTAACATCCGGTAATCACTGAGATAAGATTCCTCTTCCCTTTCCACCCTTAAAAAAAGTCAGATGGAGAGAGCAAAATGAAATCCCCTATGTGGCCCAAATTAACTCGGGCCATGTCCACACTAAATAAGTCATGAACTATAGTGGAACTCGGTAACGGTTTGAAAGAACGAAACATACTCACTCGGGGCAGACACCGCTTGCCGCGTCGGTTGGAAGGGGCTAGAAAATAGGCCCTACAAGATCTGATAAAACACACCAATGGCATAATGACCATGGCTTGCAGCCAAAAATGTTACGTTCAAACAGCCGCAAATACCAACAAGCATCCGTTTTACTTTCCTCTGACATTAATGGGGAAACCTGGAGTCATACCTTCTTAACAAGGCTTTCATGCTAGGGCCAAAATGTGATTTTAATAACTAAGCTTAACCCATCATGTACTACGGAAAAATTGCTTAATATTTATAGGATGCCAACAGGCAGTCAGCAGACCACACATCTAAACAACACATGGGATATTCTGGGTGACCCACGGATGAGTGGCACCCATCGTAGCTGCGTACTGCAATGGCAAAAACGCGGCTAAACACGCGTGCCTAGGCTTCAAGCTGGTATCTGTGCTTTAAGTGTGAGAAATTATTTAGGCCGGCAATTGCACGAAATAAAACCACAATCAAGGCTTCCTAAAGATCTTGATTCGTGCGTACACAACCATTCTCCTATGACACTCGATAAAACATCGCTGTAAGCATTATCACTTTGTCCAAAATCCTGCTTGCCTCTCCGAAAAACTAACCAGTTAAAGTTATTCAGTTCTTTAATCCCTGGAACCAAACTTACGATCTAGAGCCCGTTTCCACAGATAGTGTTCAACACTTTAATTCAACACTGGTGAACTGTATTTATCAGTACCGGAACAAGAGACCACAAATTCGGGGAAATATGTTAAATATGTTAATATGTTAAAAATCTTCAAGCGAACAGAGATATCTTGATAACTAGACCGGATAAAGAAACAGGTATCGTAACAATGAACAGATTGGACTACGTAACGAAAATGTAGTCCATAATCAGATCCGAAAAAATGCACGAAAATAGAAAAAGAAAAGGATTGCACCGATTAAGTAGAGGCATAACGGACCAACTGCTCACGAAGACTCCATACCAGAGGTTACATGGGTGACCGTGGCCTCGAACACCTACGACCAGTAGGCACACATCCTTTGATTGTTTGGTCTACCGAAGATTTACAAGAATGGCCTGCCACCTCATCCCATTTTAGACATGCAAACTCTCTGTATCATGCGATAGTGAAGTGGTTAGCAGAGAAACTCCAGCCTTTACGAAATCAGCTAGCACTACTTAATAATCAAAATGCCTTCTGATTCATTCAAGACGTCGAAAAAATGAAATTAAAATGTATGCGAATACTCCTTTTCGACGTCTCATCGATTTTGGCAAACGTCGCTGACACTGAGACAGTTGATCTCATCTCTGAATTCCTACTGACCAATCGGCAGAACACAAGAATACCGACAAATGCACTGAAAGAATTAGCACTAAGATGTGCACGAAATATGCAGTTCCTTCTTGACAACCAACTATACAGAAAAACCGATGGCGCTGCTATGGACTCACCTATTAGGCCTCTCTTAGCCGATGTATGCATGGGCAAACTGGAGAAATTTCAGCTAAGCAATCAGATTAATAAGGTAAGACACTAGGGCTGCTAAGTTGACGACGTCTTTTCAATCGCCTCAAGAGAAACCAGTGCAGGCGCACACACAAATACTCTAAACCAAGCACATCCATCAAGCAACCTCACGTTGGAGGCGGAAATGGCAGGTTTACTCCATTCTTAGACATCCTTCTAAGCAGAAGACCTGACGGTCTCGTCCGCACGCCGTTTATCTGGTCTGAACAACATACCGAATTCGGCAATTGCGTACCCCTCCAACAGAAATGCTATTTAATCCGCTACTTGACGCAAAGGGCGTGAAAAAGGTATCGACAGACAGTATCGAGGAGGAGCTTAGAAACAACCAGAATCAACGTCACGCGAACGGGTACCCTGACTGATGTTTTACAATGAATATTTTTTCGAGACCAGTGAGACCCACCACACTTACTGTGCAAAAGAAAATTCCATTCCTCAAAGTGCCCTTTCAGGGGGATGTGGCAAGTGAACTCCTGGGAGGATGTCGTGATGAAGTCGTTTTATGAACCTTCCCAGCAGTGAGACTTTGGATATTATTTTCAAACAACCTGCTTTTACACGGACAAGGTGCGTCATTTGAAATTTGTTTTGAATCTCAAGTCCTTCGAGCCTACGAGTTTTTAGTCTCTACCTCAGTGTAGAAGGCATGGTGCTTGGAAATTATTAAAGAATCGTTTGTATATTCCCTGAGTTCGGAAATTGTGACAGGGACGTAAGGATTCAGAGGATTTAAAAAAATTCCACTGCTGTGGATTCTTCCCTGCCACAGGATTTATCTCAACTGGAAGTGCAAGCTTCGAGCTTCACTCATTTCGGAAACTCACGCCAGCTGTGTGCTCCCTGCCTCTGCTTTCAATCGCAGAAGGGGCTCAAACCAAAGGCTGAGTCGTTATCTCTTCCTATTCTTATATCCTTGTTCACATCCTCATATAGTCATATTCTTGAATATCATTACCAACTCTCTGCTAGTTTTGTGGCAATTTTAACATCAATCGCATTTACTTTGTATCTCCATAAGTATGCAAAACGCAGGTGCCTTAAATTTATTGCCATGAAAAATTGGTCCACGACCTAGTTTCGAACCTGCGCCGCAAAATCGCGTAGGACCGTCTACCGACGCCTCTAAACACTCGGCCCTATTGACAGGGGTTTTGATCAGCAAATTAATATACTAGCAGAAAATACTTGCAGCTATCGTTATTCTGCTAATTTTTCGCCTCCCGTTAAACGAGCAAAAATTCGAGTAAGCTTAATTAATGTAGCCTACAAAGATGAAACTTGTATGGGTTGTTTCAGCCTCCTACAGAAATTATTAGGGATGGAGCAGCAGGTAGGCAATCTAAAGCAAGAAGTCGATAACTTAAAAAAATATGTTTCTCACCCACCTGTTAGAAAACTCCTGTCCGTACAAAACCTACGGTAAAGCAAAATTTGGATGCATCTATAGCCTCTTCAAGCATACCTAAAATTCACAAAAGATATCGTGTCTACAGAACCCAGTAAACCAGAGGACGTTTCGCTAGTTCGAAAGGGATTCCAATCTAGTCCTTGCTCCAAACCATCCTCATTTAGCTCAGGCAGCATTAGCAATAATCTGGCTTTACAACCCAACGCTGCACCGCTACTGGACGCTGCACCAACATGCGATGTTTAAGAGGTTGGTGAGTTTGCAAAGCCAAAGAGGAAAAGGTCTAAGAAGCCCAAGTCGTTCACGGATTTGGCTCCAGCCTGCCCAACATCCGGTTCATCTGGACCTATCGGACCAAGTGAACTTTATACAAGTGCTCGCTCAGTTGAAAGATCTGAGTTGCAAACGGGCGCTCTATGGCGTCAAAAACATAAAGTTGTCATAAAAGGGGTCCCGGAGTCAGCGTGAATAATTCCAAAGGAGCGAGTTAAACATGACTTCGATCTCCTTCAATTGTATGCAAAAACGTTGCAAAAGGACGGTGAGTCCATCCAAATTCTCAAGGCATATGGAAAAGGGAAGTCTCTGTCAGTACCCGATTCAAACCCTTGACCAAGACATCTTAAAATCATCTTGCAAAATGAAGCAAAGGCACAGCTCCTGCTACAGAGAAAAGCCACCCTATGGGGTCTGCATTCTGACGTTTTATTTCAACCGGAATACGGGCTGAAAGAGGAATGAAAATGAGACAATTAATAATAGAACTGCAAACACGAAGGACAAATGGCGAGGCACACTTCCAAATAAGAAACGGACGGATAGTTCAAGTGGAAAGAGCATTTCTTTGGCCGAAGGCAGTCACTCTGACAGCCTAACTGTTTTCGTATCAGGAACCAAAAACGTGCTCGCTTAAAATATTCGTCGTAAATGCCAGATCTCAGCTTAATAAGTTGCCTTTGCTCCAGACTCTGGTGTTAATCCACCGCCCCGAACTTCTAATAGTTACAGAGACATGGTCAACACCTTGTGTATTCGTTTCCGAACTCTCTATTCTAGGCTACGCTAACATTCGGAATTATCGACACGAGGGCCGTGGCGGAGGAAGCTGTATCTACGTTAGGCAACCACTTACATTTCTGCCGTTGGACTATCAACAATGTACCGCGAATAGAAGAGAGCTGTTGGCTCCGAGTTGTTCTAAAGGATAACTACGCTTTACTCGTCGGTTGTGTCTATCACCCTCCCAACGCCAGCGATAATATCGATCTTTGACTCTCACAGGGATTTCACGCAGCAGTTGACTAAAAACTGAAGTACTGCTTGATTGCAGGTGACTTCAATCTTTTGGAAGTTCTTTGGTTTCCATCTTTCGGTCCTGTAAAGTTCTAAGCCTTACTTGAGGTCATAGCTATTGGCATTTTGGACCAGTTAGTTGATTTTCCTACCCCAAGATCAGCACACATGATCTTATTTTTTGTAGAGGTTGTCAGCCATTGTCAGTGTCACCTTTAGGACCACTTGGGAGTTCTGACCATGCCATAGTCCTTTGTACACAACAACTCGATGCGGATGAAAAGTTTTCCAAAAATATAGTTTTTCCGTGATTTCCGATCAGCAAATCTGGGGAAATTACTTATACAACATAATTCCCACGATTGTACTAGCTGCTTTCTATGTTTGGACGTGAATGTTTATACTGCTACATTGTAAAAAGTTCTAGTTCCACTAATTTCTCGTTTTGTTGCCCGTACGAAAAAAATATTAACGTCAAGGAGGAAATCTTCGGCCAGTTATCTTTCCGTCGTAGACTGCGTAGACTCCCATCTTTTTCATCTACAAAACTACACCTGATTCCTAACCTTGAACCAGCAAATCTCTGAAGAGGCTAAGAGGCTGGCTGAAAAACACAGCAAGCCAATGAGGTCTAATTTTCTGAAACACCCTTTGTTTAATGTTGCAAAACTCTTTTCAAGCACAGTAAAAGCGCAGAGAAAACCACAGCACATGATTTTTCGAAACATCTACGGATAGCCTATAGCTGACGCTAAGTTGACGGCTAATAGCTACTAGGAGAGTATCATGCAGTAAATTTTTGAATGTCCAAAGACCCTATTTTGCCCTTTCTTATGTTAATTGTTTATTTTTGAGGGCTACGGTTGTGGCCCTTGTTGACTCTATTTATGTACCATCGAAATAATAAATACAGGTATATACAGACAACTTTGGCACGCACCGTTATATACCGTCAGTTTTTTTCGGTAAACGCTATAGCAATCTCGAATAAGCTACCCAGAAGTATCAAAATTCACCAAAGCTATCCCTTGTTTACGAGAGTTGTCACTAGTTTTCTACATTCAGGACACCTTTCAAATAATTTGGGTGCGGACTCCATGGAAGCTGTCTTCCATTCTGATGGCATTCACGGACTCTAAATCCTGTGCTGGACTTCATGCTGAGGGCAATATTGCTGGCTCTGCAGAACTTACTCGGCTTATTCCTCAGTCGACAGTGAACAGCTGTCCGCCGACATATCTGCTGGTGCAGAATACTGAATTTATACCACTGAAAGGAGAAGTACCTCACCGTGCACCTGCGTCAATGATTTCGCGTCCTGAACTTTAATCCCTTAATAAGCTGCAGTTTTTTTCTCCTGAAAACACTTGAATAAACGATAAGGAGATTTTTTCACTGTCAGCTCGACCTCTACTGCATATTTCTTTTGACCTAACCTGTTAATTGGCAATAAGTAAATAAATTAAATTTTAGCATTTTACATCACAAGTGCAGTGATACGAGGCATATCGGTTGAAATCATGAAGCAAAGATAATATTTTGTTCATGAGAGTCCTGCAGTGAGATTCATTAGTTATCAAAATTCAGCAGTCTAACTGCTGTTTTAACATATCCACGCTATTCGACGTCATTATTACTCTTGAAAATGAGTTCAATGGTCGAACCACTCACGGACTGAAAGAAAACTTTCGCCGATCTAGGCGCATACATTCGCATTACATTCGCATACATTCATGTTCGAACAATGAAATAAATCCTCGGATTTCAGCTAACAGGCATTATTTTTTATTTTATTTATTTATTGCCAGTTTACAGGCAAGGTCATATGGACAATTCAGAATGTCCATAGCACGTCACATCTCATTTGGTTATAGGAAACAGAAAACATGTTAAGCTTAATAAGTCTATAACGTCCTTCTTCTTTCCGTCGACAGGACGTCGGCTTGTTCCTTCAATATCAGACGTAGATACGGGGGATGAAGATCCACAGTCTAAAAGGGCCGGCTCAGTAAGGGATTCATCCATTTCGGATTTCTCTTGCTGGAGTGATTCACTCATGTCGAGGTATGAAAGACAGATAATGTAGAGGATAGATGTTCGTTTATTCACAAGGGAACGTAACCGATGGAACGAAGAAGACTATTAATATTAAACGGAGTCTGAGGAAAGATTAAATAGCGATAGAAGATACAAGGGTTTGACTTTACCAGAGCGAAAGGTTTTACAGAGAGAAGGGTGTTTCATCAGACGATTGATCCTTTGAGAGGTGTAGGTCACGGAACTGCGGGGACTCGACTACCGCCACGGTCGCTGAGATTGAGATCGAAAGGGAAAACGAAAGTGAAAGTCAAATTTTAAACATCCCGCCAGTCTCTGACCGTCCTGTGCGGTTCATTACCCCCCTCATAAGTTTAAGCACTGTCCTCAGTGCTTACGCTGGCAGTAGGTGCTGGTATAACTACTTCAACAGCTACAGGGGGAACTTGGTCGCTGGATAATATAGGTAGCGTATCAAATGAACATACGGGAAGTCGACCGCGGCATGGTTTGAGCTTAGAAAAGTGAGCTGTAAATGGGGTCGCCTGGGGTTGTACCGTATCCCTAAGCAGGAAGTTGGTAGGGGGAAAAGTGTCTAAAATGACGAAGGGGCCTCGCCAGGGGTGGTGAAACTTAGAGGTTGTGCCACGGGGTGGTATAGGGTTGAAATGTAAGACTAAGTTGCCCGTTTTAAATTTTGTCCGGAACATGTACGGTCGTGGTTCGTCTTTTGATGTGTCGCGGCGGTTTGTATCGAGGACCGGGCGGCGTTATGAGCCTGTCGGATAACTTGACGTAGGCGTGTGCCGTATTCTGTGGTTAACATTGGGTCGGAGGTTTGTAGAGGATGAGTTAAATCACTTGGAAGGTGTAAGTCGCGGCCTGTGTTCAAGAAATGTGGTGTAAAACCGGTAGTGGAGTGTATTGAACCGCGGTAAGCCAGTAAACAGAATGGAAGGTGGATATCCCAATCGTGTTCATGATCTTCTTGTATGAAAGCTAGTAGCGTGGTTTTGAGTGTAAGATTGGTTCTCTCGACTAACCCGTTTCCTTCTGGGTGGTAGGGGGTTGTGCGAGTTTTGTGGACGTCTAGTAGTTGACAGACGTCTCGAAATAGCCGGGAGTCGAAATTAGAACCGCAATCGGAGTGGAATGCAATGGGTGCACCCCAACGGCTAACCCATTCGCGGGTTATGGCATTTGCCACGGATTGGGCGTCATGGTGCAACAAAGGTATTGCTTCGACCCATTTAGTTAAATAGTCTATCATGACTAATATGTACTCGTGACCCCATACTGATATTGGCAAAGGTCCGATAATGTCCAGGCCGACGCGTTCACCTGGGAAGCCAGTTATCATCGGTTGCATGGGTGCCCTTGGGGATGGTATAGGGGATTCAAATGTAGCACAAGTGTTGCAGGATTGACAAAATTGTGAAACAGACGACCGAAGTTGTGGCCACCAGAACCGCGTACGGGCTGCCAGTTCTGTCTGTTTCTGTCCTCTGTGTCCTAACTCTTTGTGGAGGTTTGTCAGTACACTTTCTACAAGCGAACGTGGTACTACGGGACGTAACCGGGTTGTGTGTTGTTCGCGGTAGAAAAGGATGTCGTGTTCTAGTGTAAGGTTGGTCCAATGATTGAGGAGGAGTTTTGCGCCTTGGCTGGAACCGAGCATCTCTTGTAAATTTGGCTTATTCTTGCCCTGTAGGATATGCTGGTATATGACAGACATGTCGGGGTCTGTCTGTTGTGCTGAAGACCAGATATCTCGCGTCCGTTCGTCGACACTGATTGCGTTCACTATGGGCTCTGGAGATTCATCGTTGGGTGGTGTAGTGAGCTCTAGGCGGGACAAAGCGTCTGCGTTTGTATGCTTTGAACCTGGGCGGTATTGGCATTCAAAGTCGAAGTCTTTTAGGATTTCCTGCCAACGAGCTAACTGGTCCAGTGGATCTTTGAATGACTGTAGCCATTTGAGTGCCCTGTGGTCGGTGCGTAGCAGGAAACGTTTGCCTCTGAGGAAGTGTTGAAAATGTTGAATGAACGTTACTATAGCCAGCAATTCCCGTCGGAACGTGCAGTAGTTTCGTTGTGTCTTCGATAGCGTGTGACTGGCGAAACAGATGGGGTGTTCTAAACCATGATTATCTGTCTGGGAGAGGACGGCTCCCATTGTGAAACCACTAGCGTCAGTGTCTAGTATGAAAGGTGGAGCGTCGGTTTCTGTGTAAGGTAGCGTAAGGACTGGTGCTGAACAGAGTGCTGATTTCAGTGTACGGAAAGCCTCGTCGCATTCGGAGGTTCACTTAAATGTTCTGCCTTTCTCTGTCTGTTTATGAAGGGGTGAGGTTATCCCTGCGAAATTGCGGATGAATCGGTGGTAGTATGACGCTAAACCGACGAAGCTCCTCACCTGAGTCTGGTTCAGTGGTGTTGGCCAGTTTTGAATTTGGTTTATCTTTTCGGGGATTGTAGAAATCTGTCCTGGTGATACTCAATAGCCCAGGAAGCTAACTTCTGGTCTTAAAAACACGCATTTGCTAGGGTTCAGTGTCAGACCGGCGTCTCTGAGGGCTGTGAGGACTCGTTTTAGGTTAGCGTTGTGTTCGCGTATAGTCCGGCCGAAAATGATAATGTCGTCTAAATATATGAGACAAGTGTGGGGAAAAGGTGTCAAAGGGCTTGTTGCATGAGGCGTTGGAACGTTGCGGCAGCGTTAAATAAACCAAAAGGGAGTGTCTGGAACTCAAAAAGGCCTTGGGGTACTGTGAACGCGGTTTGTGTCGATCCTTGGGGTCTATTTCAACCTGCCAATATCCGGACTTGAGATCTAAGGTTTAAAACCATCTTGCGTTGCCTAGGGCGTCTAGTGTATCATCGATACGGGGTAAAGGGAAAGAGTCACGCACGGTAACCGCGTTTAGTCGCCGGTAGTCAACGCACAATCGCAGTTACCCGTCTTTCTTGGGGACGAGGGCAATAGGTGATGCCCATGGCGAAGATGAGGGGCGGATAATGTCTGCATTCAATAGTTCGTCTAGCAGCTTTTCGACTTCGGCTTTATAATGGATGGGAATGCGGCGGGGTGGTTGCTACAGTGGTTTGGCGGAACCCGTATCAATCACATGACGCGTTAAATTTGTGCGTCCGATCTCTGAAGGTGCCCAGGTAAACAATTCAGGGAATGTTTTAGAGTAGCGAAAATTCCCATTGAAAAATTCAAAAGACAATTTGGCGAGCATACGTTAGCTTTCGATAAATTCTCATCAGGCCTTTACATTTATATCACTGTGTCAATAAGTCAAGTATGCGGGTAAGTAAAACAAATTGTACGGCAGAAGCAGCGGCAATCAGGCTACGCAAACCGGTCCTGTGCGCTCAAAAGAACTTTATACAGGCACCGCAATTACCGTGGCCGAAAGCCACCAATTAAGCCGCCCGCATCTAATTACCTGTTCCGGCGGCCACCATTCCTCTGACCATAATCAGAAAACGGACCGCAATTTTGTTTATCCCCCTTCCCCCCCCCCCCCTGACAACCGTACAATTTTTTTTACTTACCCGCATATTTGACTTATTTAGAATTTAGAATTTAGAATTTATATTTGGTCAGCACCGGGAAGGTACTGTCTAAGCAAACATTAGTAACGAAATAAAGTTATGACAATGTGTGCAGATAAAATGTACAAATTCATAAATTGTCCTGCTATGTCAACAGTTAGCAATGTTTTAAAATTAATAGTGAACTAGAAAAAAATAGGCAGTGAAAAAAACTCCTACCATGAAAAATGGAGGCAGAGTTCAATAGGCCTTCATTTTTCGAATAGAAGGTAGGAGAAAAAAACTGCTTAGGAAAAAAATGGTCAGGTGGTAGAATAGGGTAATACTGCAGTAGCATTTCAGAATGAGATAATGAAACGTCGAGGTGATTCGTTCTTGATCACTTAGGCGTATAAAACAGAATCTCATGAAAATGCGTCAATGAACTTAAGTCCTCAGCATCATAGGATCCAGAATTGAATTCTGATGATGGTTAGTATCCAAAGAAACCGCAGCATTTAAGACTGTGGACCACCGAATTTGTACGTCCGAATGACGTCATCGTTTGGAGGACGGGTGATATAAGGAGACATTATAGTTCATGGGCGTCTCCAGGTAGCGAAAATATAGTTTCAAGAGGGTTACTCAAATTCCCGATGGTCCTTTCTCCGAGTCATGGGGAAAGCTACTGGGATATAAATGTGATATAAATGTAAAGGCCTGATGAGAATTTATCGAAAGCTAACGTATGCTCGCCAAATTGTCTTTTGAATTCAGGGAATGCTTGTAGAATAGATCTCAGTTCTGTCTTCTGGTGGGAATCTACATCGGGAATTTGAGCTAACAGTTCGTCAATATTTGTTGGTTGGAATTTTACTGCTGCAATCACCGCTTCATATATCTGATCGGTGTTCGTCTCTGTCGATGTATTCATACGGGTTGGTGTAGTTCTCAGGCTTAACTTCCGATCTTTGACATGTATGATGCAGTCTGCTGTGGCGAGGAAATCGCCCCCTAGTATGAAATCCCAATCGAGGTTGGGGGCGACTAAGAAGTCGTGTCGGATCGTTGTAGAGCCGAGTCGCACTGACAACTGTAACTTTCCCGTGATTGTCATCGGTGTGTTATTGGCCGTTTAAGGGTTCGGTCTATTGTAAGGTCTGATTTCTGTCGTGTATATGTCTGGAGGGACCGTAGAGGTATTTACGGTATCGATAAGTGCGCGTTTTTTACATCCCGCATGGTAAATATCTACGGTAAGTGGTTTAAATATGGAGGTAATCTGTGCGCACGACTGAATAACATAGTTAGACTTACAGTTGGGGTTGTGTCCGCAGCGACGGGCTCGGGATCCGAAGGCAGCACAATACTGACAACCCGGGCGGTAGTTCGGGAACCGGACTGGTAGTTGACGTGTTTGTCGTGCTGGTACGTCAGGTAGAGTGTTGCGGGCCTGGCGAGGTATGGTCTGTATGTCTGCGTGCTTCTGAAAATTGTCATATCTCTTGCATTGACGAATTGCTGCCGCCAGATTTGGTGGTGGGTGTAAGACGAAAATTTTTGTGGTCGTGCGATCGAGGAGGCCTGTCACAAAGTGGTGTAGTATGAGTTCGTCCCGATCGACCTGTGGTAGCGAGGGGAAAGCGAGGGATGCTAAACGACCGAGTTCTCGGGCGAAGTCGTCTACCGATTGGTTTGGCGTCTGGCGGAGGTTAGCAAAACATTGATTGGCGGTACCTGGACTTAACGGATCGTCAAAGAGAGTGGACAGCAGAGCAGTTGCCGTAGGAAATGGGGTGTTAACGTAAATTCCTGCAGTAAGGGCAAGTTTGCGGGTTGGCAGGGAGAGGAATTTTAGCATATAACGAGTGTGGTTGGTTGAAGGGACATCGGCGAGGAATAAGGAGAGTTCAATCAGCCAGTTATGAAGGTTTTGGCCCGGTTGGTAAGCATCAGGGGCTAGAAGCGGGTCAGGGCGGTTGTCTGTCATAGTTGTAGGAGGGTTCTGAGTGTGGGACATCTGGGGATGTAAAAGAGGTAAGTACGGGTTGACATCGGCTGCCACCAATATAACGTCCTTCTTCTTTCCATCGACAGGACGTCGGCTTGTTCCTTCAATATCAGACGTAGATACGGGGGATGAAGATCCACAGTCTAAAAGGGCCGGCTCAGTAAGGGATTCATCCATTTCGGATTTCTCTTGCTGGAGTGATTCACTCATATCGAGGTATGAAAGACAGATAATGTAGAGGATAGATGTTCGTTTATTCACAAGGGAACGTAACCGATGGAACGAAGAAGACTATGAATATTAAACGGAGTCTGAGGAAAGATTAAATAGCGATAGAGAATACAAGGGTTTGACTTCACCAGAGCGAAAGGTTTTACAGAGAGAAGGGTGTTTCGTCAGACGATTGATCCTTCGGGAGGTTTAGGTCACGGAACTGCGGGGACTCGACTACCGCCACGGTCGCTGAGATTGAGATCGAAAGGGAAAACGAAAGTGAAAGTCAAATTTTAAACATCCCGCCAGTCTCTTACCGTCCTGTGCGGTTCAAGTCTTTCTGGATACGACAGGGTCATAAGATCGTCCACCAATTTTGTCGCCCGTCTTTGCACCTCCTAAATGGGGTTAGTGTATTTTTTCATCCAAGTAATCCATGCTGACATTCCGTGTCCGTGGAAACTGTTCGAGAGGAAAGATTATGAAAACACGCCTAGTCCAGTGCATGATACTCGTCGCCTTTTGGACAGCTCGTTTAGAGTGTTCGGAGGGCATTAATGTTGAAGCTACCCAAATAACTTATCTTTGTGTGTATCTACTTCTTTAAGTGGACTACTCTGCAGGTAGGACTAATGTAAAGGTAGATAGATAGATACATAGATGTTTTATTTGAGTACCCGGAAGTGCACGGGCATTGGCTGAAAATAAATTACAACGAGTGCGAAATCATGGACAGTTAAGTTTGAATAGAAGGTCAGCTATTAGTGATGACAATTGACACATATCAGTGCGGTCACAAAAATAAGATAAAAGAGCAGACAGTGAAAAAAAACTAATTGGGCATTTTAACGGAAAAGGAATATATTGAATGGGGTTTGTGCAAATTTAAGGAGAAAAAAACTGTCGCTCCTGGGTGAAAAACATACGCGTTAGGTAGGACCGACATGCTGATGAGAACGTATGAATGTTCAAAACGCTCCTCATCGTGGGAGAAATCAGGTAATGACAGAGGCTACTTTTCAGCATTGCAGGTGTGATTCTAATGCGTATCAACTTGCTATAAGCGTAAAAGTAAAGGTTGCTAGACAGGGAAAACTTCGGCGGGCATCATCCATGCGCTTATGGTCGACCGAGGAAAGAATCGTAAAGATCGTGATGGTCATGGTAGAATGGCTAGAGAGGTGACCACGATACTCTTATTGCTGATTTCTCAGACCACCAACAGAGAAGCCTGAAACTATCACCAGCAATCTGTGTAGGGCCGACACCGTGACACTGCTCCGCAAGGGCATATGAAACAGCATTATAGGTTGCTTCTGAGCGTAGTACGAAAGGGTAATGCGAGATCCGGTAATTGAGTAAGAAAAAATCTACATAATGCACTCAGGGGTGCTGGTTGGCATGAGAATCGATGATGAAACTGAGGCCTGCACAGCTCAGTATTCAAATTGTATTTCACATGATGGTTATTTGCATTTGAAATGGAGGTGCTTCAAAACGAGTGCGCAATATTAAAATTGTTTGGCGATCATTTTACGGAGGCATGAGTTATGAAGACATAATTGTTTAGAATTTAGAATTTATATTTGGATAGCACTGACAAGGCACTGTCTAAACAAACATTAGCAAATAAATAAAGTTATGAAAATGTGTGAAGACAAAATGTACAAATACTTAATAATGCAGACAGAAATTGTCCTGCTAGGTCAACAGTTAGCGATGTTTGAAATTAATAGTGAACTATAAAAATAGGCAGTGAAAAAAACTTCTACCTTCAAAATAGAGGAAGAGTTCAATAGGCCTTCATTTTGGAATAGAAGGTCGAGAAAAAACTGCTTAGGAAAATAAGGTCAGGTGGTATAGTATGGCGGTAATGAAGTAGCATTTTAGAATGAGATAATGAAACGTCGAGATGGTTCGTTCTTGATCACTTAGGCATATGAAACAAAATTCTCACGAAAATGCGTCAATGAAATTGAGGCCTCAACATCTTTGGACCCAGAATTGAACTTCTGATGATGGCAAGTATCCAAAGAAATGGCAGCGTTTTAGATTGTGTACGTCCAAATTTGCACGTCCAAATGAATTCATCGTTTGGATGACTGGTGATAGAAGGAGACATCATCGTTCATGGGGGACTTGAGGGAGCGAAAATATAGTTTCAAGAGGGTCACTTAAATTCCCGAGGGGCCTTTCTCCGTGTCATTGGAAAGCTACTGTATGTATGTGGAATGTTGCTGCGTGATTCAGCAGTGCTTTTCCTTTAAGGATGAACGGTATCTATCAATTTCAGTGTACGAACATGAATCACCTGCGTCATCTCCATAAAAGATCAAACGCGAATGTATGCGCCTAGATCGGCGAAAGTTTTCTTTCAGTCAATGAGTGGTTCGACCATTGAACTCATTTTCAAGTGAAATAATGACGTCGAATAGCGTGGATATGTTAAAACAGCAGTTAGACTGCTTAATTTTGATAACTAATGAATATCACTGCAGGACTATCATGAGCAAAATATTATCTTTGCTTTATGATTTCAACTTATATGCCTCGTACCACTACAAATTTGATGTAAAATGCTTAAATTTAATTTATTTATTTATTGCCAATTAACAGGTTATGTCAAAAGAAATATGCAGTAGAGGTCGAGCTGACAGTGAATAAATCTCCTGATCGTTCTTTCAAGTGTTTTCTGGAGAAAAAAACTGCAGCTTATTAAGGGATTAAAGTTCAGGACGGGGAATCGTTGACGCAGGTGCACGGTGAGGTACTTCTCCTTTCAGTGGTATAAAGTCAGTATTCTGCACCAGCAGATATGTCGGCAGACAGCTGTTCACTGCCGACTGAGGAATAAGCCGAGTAAGGTCTGCAGAGTCAGCAATATTGCCCTCAGCATGAAGTCCGGCACAGGATTCAGAGTCCGTGAATACCATCAAAATGGAAGAGAGCTTCCATAGAGTCAGCACCCAAATATTTTGGAAGGTGTCCTGAATGTAGAAAACTAGTGACAACTCTCGTAAGCAAGGGATAGCTTTGGTGAATTTTGATACTTCTGGGTAGCTTATTCCAGATTGCTAAAGTGATTACCGAAAAAACGGACGGTATCTAACCGTGCGTGTCAAAGTTGTCTGTATATACCTTTATTTATTA
This sequence comes from Schistocephalus solidus, assembly GCA_017591395.1. Lineage (NCBI taxonomy): Eukaryota > Metazoa > Platyhelminthes > Cestoda > Diphyllobothriidea > Diphyllobothriidae > Schistocephalus > Schistocephalus solidus. The sequence continues at coordinate 6,533 of WEDG01003345.1, read as the reverse complement.
TTTTGATTGTACATAAATACAGTCAAAAAGGGCTACACCCTTAGCCCTCAAAAATAAATAATCAACAAAAGAAAGGCCAAAATAGGGTTTTTTGACATTCCAAAATGTAGTGCATGATACTCCCCTAGTAGCATCTAATGGCAACTGGATGTACTTGTATCAGGGCTTCTCGCGATAGGGCTGTTGGGAAATGGGATTTGTTAACTGGATTGAACGATTCGCACAAACAATTGTTGCCCACATTTTGAGCACTGATGACTCGTGTGCCCATATCACCATTATTGCGTGCATCTGAGGTGCTGTCTATGCTCTCCACTGCTGCATAGCTTTTTCGCTATACACCTCTTTCATTCTAGGTTACATTTCATTCTTATTTTACAAATTTCTAAGCATGGCTATAAATGGACCTGTGAGAAAGGAATTTAAGGAAATTTTGACAAAAATAGAGGAACATGTAGACTTATATGTCTCCAACAAGAACTAACTCGCAGATAAGGTTAAAACGCATGCCAATAATTGGCCTTCTAGATTTGCCTGATCCTGCAATACGATTATCATTTACTGTGTTCTATATCCTACTTCATGATGAAGTCCCAGCTATCGTAAATTGCAAAGAAAATCAGAAGAAGAAGGAACGTACGGTTTGCCATTAAATGGCGTAATTGATGGTACCTTCTTGCCTACATAATCAACATATCGTACAAAAGTTCAGGTGCATAGTAACAAATCATATTATTTGTTCTATAACTTGGAAATTAAGATCCGTAACCACTTCGGTCGGACTGTTCCGGACAATACCGGTACAACTGCACGAACGTACTTGCCTCCTGCTCATCTGGAATTTTTCTTGTACCGAAATTCCTTATAAAACGGCATAAAATCTTAATTTGTTTATCAGCTTAGTCAACATGAATACGCAGGATCTACACCAATAACAAATGACAACCGCTCAGTGAACCAAAAACGTGCACAACTTCGTGAAGATCTGAAGTTTTCTAGAACCTTCGACATCTCTGAACGGCTGAGTCATTCCTTAATATTCTTCATACAGTTTATAGTTTTTTAAAGTGTTGTTGAACAAGTAGGCACATTTTTGCTCATACGCGCCATACTCCGAACCCAGTCGGATTATTTTTTCGTTAACCTTTCGAGAGAGAATATGCGTTTACGCAGTGTTTTTAACATTCGTGGACTCAAAGCAATTGTTTGCTAGCAGCATAACTAGTGATGGCACTTCCTTTAAAGGAAAGTCTGTTGAGCTGGCTTTGGTTTCCATAACTGGCCCTCAATCAGTTTATACGTTAAACCAAGGACCAGCAAAGCGCACAAAAAGCGAAATGGCAGCCAAATCCGATGGCGATGAAGATTAATCGTTTACTGTATGTTCTTATATTTGACGGAAAGTTGAAAAACTGGAAAATTAGCTTGCAGACCTAAGGAACCTGTTGCAAGAGAACAATACTAGAAAAAATATGGTTAACAATACTTCACTTAAAATGGCAGGGACCAAAACACCAAAAGTACTAAAAACTACAATTAGAAAAAAAACTCAATGTTTGGACGCGAATACCAACCACGACCGGATAACAGGAATGCAGATTCTGAATCCTACGGAAGACGATAAAAGCGAACCAAAAATCACATCAAGCTTTCTTGGATGTTCTAACAAGTCCGTCGTTGAATCCCAAGAAACAAACGCGTAGTAATCTGCAATGGAGAAACACCACAACAGGAAAAATGAATTCAAAATACACTCCGATGGATTCATTGAAGCTTTCAGATAGTATGGCCCAAGGAAGAAAAAATTTCAACGAGAGGTCCATAAAGCGTTATCGTGCCACTAAGGAGAACTTTGGAGAAAGCGAAAATTCCGAGTACCGTGATCAGCAACAGTGTTTAGATATTCAGCTTATGTACGAATCAACTTCAGTCCAACCTGAAGACCGTATTGCCGAAGACCTCACTTCGTTTAATGGCCTTCTAAACCAGTTTCTCCCACCAGGCGTGGAAGTAAAAGTTATTAAAGCATCCGGATAGGCAAAAAAAGGTAAAAACAGCATGGGAATGCCATGACCACGACCTCTAAAAATTATGCTAGAGAGCAAAGACTCAATCAAGGCGATCCTATCACAAAAGAACAACCTCCGTCACTCGCATAAAGAGGATTTTGCAACTGGATAACTTCCCTGCGGAGAGGTTGAAAGGCCGGAAACTTGTTTTGGAACTCCAATCAAGAGTGAAGGCTGGCAAACACAGTCGGGCACTCTTCAAGGGGAAGGTAGTTCAGAGGAATACGAATTTTTCATTGAACCAACCGATTGTATTAAAGACAACGCTAGCCACCTCACGAACGTCAAACACCATCAAGGAACCGATAACCCGAAGAGATAATATAACTAAGTTCGTAATGCACAGTGTTCTCACTGTGGAAACGAGAGTTACCGGAACTCACCAAGAAACGGAAGACGCATACGAGATTGACGTCAGAGAGGACGCAGTAAGGCCCATAAAAGTGACAAACGCAACAGGATGTTTGGCTGGTGCAAAATTGATTTGCTTGGACATAAATGCCCAAAGCCTTTTTATCAAAAACCTGACGACTAAAAAAATTTGCCTTGCCGTAGTACCTCTGGATGTGATAGCATGGAATAATCTTCCACTGCAAATTAGGTTTTCGTTCAGTTCAGTTAAGTTCAGTGTTTATGAGGAAAATAGGCTTACGCCTTATGAAATCACAATCTGTTTCATAAAAGAATAAGAAGCAATGTAAAGAAGTTGCAGTCAAGTTAATGCAGGCAGATTTACGTGGTAAACTGATATTTTTAAGATGAGGTTGTCACATAGTCTTCGTGGTGCTGCAACTAATGTATGTCAAGCCGATGTTTGAATGTATCCACAGACTGGGATATTACAATCGCCTGAGGAAGGTTTTTCCACGGTTCCACGACATGGTTGGTGAAAAATACTTCCTCACATCCAATCTTCCTTGGGGAACACGTAGTTTGAATGGATGAACTCGTAGATAAGTCGTAGTGGCCAGTTGGAAAAGGTCATCACATATGAGGGCGCAATCCATGCCACGCACGATACGGAAGTTTTTCTATCAAGTCTCCGCGCAACTACCTATAACTCAGAGGATAGAACTTAAGGTTATTTAGGCGAATCTCATATGGCAGTTCACCTTGACCTCTTACTAATTTTGTGGCTCGCCATTGCACCATTTCGAGCAGATTGTAGTCCTGCTGGGTCCACGGTCACCAGGCTTGGATCGCATATTGAGGATGTGGCCTTAAAAACGTACCAAAGATTTTAGAAAAACAGTCTTCATCGAAAACTTTAAATGCCCGCTTGATAGCGTACAGCATTTAATTGGTGAATTTATCTGCCTTGCAACATTGCGTAGAAGGCTTCAGGTTGTCTTTCATCCAAACTCCAAGATCCTTCTGTGTGTGAGCTTCTCGGAGTGGTAAACCGTTCAAATATTAGGATCGCATATCAGTGACCTGATTTCGATTTCCCAGACGTATTAGAGCGCATTTGTTTAAGTTGAAGGACAAGACCCATTTGCTGGACCACTCGTCCAATCTACGAAGAATTTCTTGGAAATCATCTCCATCGGCAGCGTTGTGGATAACTTTCCAGATTTTTATATCGTCCGCAAACATCACAAAGTCACAGTCCAATTCCTTTGCACAATCATGAATGAACAAGAGCATTGAACCTTGTGGGACTGCACTCTCGATGACTGTGTTCTTTGATCGCGATCCGCCTACACGAACCACTTGGGAACGACCAACGAAGAAATTCTTGATCCACGTAAAACGTTTGCCTACAATACCAAACAATTTCAACTTTTAAAGGAGACGCTGGTGCGGAAAACTATCAAAGGCCTTCTGGAAATCAATGTAGGCGACACGCACAGTGTCTTTTGCATCGATTGCTTTCGTCCAGCTTTTCCTCGTATAAAGAAAGTTCGTAACACATGATATTCCCATAACAATGCCGTATTGTGCGGTTGAGAAGAGGTTACGGGTTTCTTAATAAATCATCAATTCCTTTTTGTCAACCTTCTTCATAACCTTGCAACAGTTTGAGGTCAGGATGACAGGCCTGTAGTTTGTAGCAAATGCACGACTAACGCTTTTGTGAAGCGGCCTAATGTGGGCTGTTTTCCAGATGGTAGGAAGAATTCCCGTATCGAACGATTTCTAGCACAGAAATGATAGCGGTTTGGCCAGCTATCAAGCAAGTTCAAGGAGTAACTTTGCTGGAATCTCGTCGGGGCCAGGGGATTTGCATGTTTTCAGACTTTTTAGGTCTTTAAAGACCGCCTCTTCTCGAAAGAGCATATCCTGAATAATTGGCGCTCCCAAAGTCTCGTAACTAGATGGAATAAAAACAGCTTCAGTGGCGAAAACCGATTGAAAGAACTGTGAAAAGTGTTAAGCTTTGTTTTACATTTCTGATATTTCGAAACCATCATCATTTCTCACAACAGGAATCGGGTTCCTGTTACGTGTGCTTTTTCTTACATAGTTGTAGAGCAATTTGGGATTGTGAACTGCTCGCGGGAGCAAATCCCTCTCGATATCCCGTTGGCTGTTGAAGATTAAGCTTTTAACCTTGTTCCTTTGAGTTTTGTATGCTTGAAAGGCTAAATTTTAATTGAATCGGCAAAATTTCTTTCAAAGCCTTCCTTTCCTGTTAATCTCTCTGTTAATCTCTGCATTAGCTTTTTTCAAAACCAAATTACGCAAACATTTAAATTCGGAACATATAAAGTCCTTATTCTCTGTTTCCTTCGAAAACTCGCAACTTTTGGATTTTGAAAAGGGTCCTCCTGGTATTTGAGGCAGCTCCCTTGATATTATATTGGTCTCTAAAAAGATTTCCATCATCTTCTGAAGAATCAATCTTTGCATTCACTTTTTCGCCCCCCCCCTTTTAAACTAGCATCATCAACTCTCAACATCCTTGATACTTTCCTCCGATTTCGCAACCCCGACGATGGTCTCCAGGTTCAGTTGACGACTGAGGCGGGTACTGATAAATTTACCTCTTTGATCGGTTGACTATGCAGTCAGCAAGGTCGCATCTCGATGATGATCTCATGATCTCTACTGTCCCTTCTTCGTTTCGACCCTTGTGTCCACGATGCCTTAATGCTCCCTCACCCCCACTGGTGGTTATAAACAGTAGCTCAAACCGATATATTATCTCTCACACAACAAGGAGCGTTCCCGAAGCCTCATACGTTGCCAGCAGCATCACAATACTATCCCATTGCATCTAGCTATTAATTTTTTAGTGAAGCAGTTTTTTCTCCTAGTTTTTTTTTTAATTGGTGGCTCGCCGAACTCCGCCTCCGATTTAACCGTATAATTTTTGTTACTGCTTCTTTTCTAGATTTTTGACCTTTGTTTTAAAAATGGCAAATCTTTGTGAATCGGATATGCCTACCATATTACTCATTTCTGCTGTTAAGATAGCTGCTCACATAGGGCAGCAATCATCCACTTTGTATTTATTTATACCGTGATACCATGTTTGTAATGACGGGGCTCTCTAGGCCTTAAATATACAATTTATTTATTTAAACTGGATTAATGTTCGCTTGACAACTACCGTTCATTTTTACAGGAGGGACTGGAACTTCATAGCAAAGTTGTGCATTTACCTCGATATAATGGTGATTGACTGAGCCTAGATCCTACTGCTATAAAACCTTTTACTTCTAACTACTTTATAGAAACATATGTATTTTTAACTGGAATATCTTCGATAAGCCTTATCCAACCTGGATGTTCGTCGTCCTTCTTTTTTTGCAGCGAGTTTTTCAGTGCCTGGAACGAACTCCCCAGAGGACGTCCTGTGGGCGGACCCGACCGACAAATTCGAACATAAACTGTATTTTATTTTCGCTTGATTATAACCGTTCACTCTTACAGGAAGGAACTGCTTCACCATACATCAGCTTTGCACATTCATACAGATAGCAGTGATATCTATTATTTGACATAGGTAATCATCGGAATTTCAGGATGACTGTGCCCAGATTCCACTTTTAAAAACAATTTTCTTTAGACGTTAATATGTTATTTACTTCTTTGCAATGACATGTATTTAGACTGCAATATTGCAGTAAACATTTTTTATTAACAGAGTCTAAAAAAGGCAATGCTTAGTTCCCTTAAATATACTGAACTATACTGAAATAATGTTTGTTTCAACAGTGCCTTGATAGCGCTAACCAAATATAAATTATAAACCTGCACCCATCAATGGAAAGCTGGACGAAATTATACGAGATAGGAATTTCAGTTGATGCGACCTAAGTTAACTTTAGCAAGGTCTTTGACCGGGTTCCACACAGATGCCTGATATTTAGGCAGCGTCAGATGGGTGTGACTGGCAACCTACTCAAATGATTGGCCGACTTTCTCCCAGACAGGGGCCAACGTGTTTGTATTAGAGACGTCAAGTTGAACGGGGAAACCGTCACATTAAAGTTTCGCACGGGAGCATTTTAAATC
>WEDG01003344.1:0-11860 GCA_017591395.1 Schistocephalus solidus | reverse complement strand
GCGTCTTTTCAGGAGTTCATTTTCCGCATCATTAGTACGTCATATGCCTTGTGCAGTGAGGAATATATACATGTCAAACAATCGTATGACACTCACTAATGTGGTTAGGATCACACTTGATCCCATTACGTCCACCCGCCAGCTAGCCACTGGCTTGTCTGGAAAATATACGAACTTCGGCCGTTTCGTACCCATCCAACAGAAATGCAACCTGGTCCGTTGTTTAGCGCATAGGGCTAGAAAAATTTGTTCGGCGGACTGTATCGAAGAAGAGCTCCGAAATATCCAGAACTTACTTTGCGAAAATGGTAATCTGTATAGATTCATTACAAAGAATATGTTCGCAAGACCAGAACCACTCACCACACTTACTGCGGAAAAGGAAACCCTATTTCTCAAAGTCCCATTTCTGAAGATGCGGCAAATGAACTCCTGAAAATACGCCTTGACCAAGCCGTTGCACGAACCTTCCCAGCGGCTAGAATTCGGATATTATTCTCAACCAACCCTGTTTTTCACGGAGAAGGTAAGGATAGGTTGCCAGATCAGACCACCTCCAGGTACATCTACTCATTCAATTTCTCATGTGGAGCAGGTTATATTGGTCGCACGAGTCGGAGCCTAACCAAAGGAATATGGGAACACCTCCCGGCATGGCTGCGAAAAGGCGAATTTAAAAGCATAAACAGCGCTATTCTCACACACCTGGTTGATTCCAGGCACCGTATGGACCCTAACGGTGCCTTCCTTGTGATTTATAATGTGCCACCAAACTACCCCACTTCACTGGGTCAGCGGCTGCTAGCAACAGCAGAAGCAACCGCCATCCGGTTGAGAAAGCAGGTCTTGTGCGCACACATGAACCTACCACAAGCTCTGCACTTAGCATGGCCAGCGACGGCTTAATTACATGCACTCCAGGCTGTCTCCTCTTCCCCTCCCCTTCGTGAACGACCACCAAACCCTCACTGCCGCTTAACCATTTGTGTCTTATCGCCACCCCCATCCCTTATTAACACGACTCACTGGTATGACGAGATGAACCTTATTGGTTATATGTATTAGCTTGTACTCCGTTCCCATATAAATGTACGCGTATGCTCGCCAAATAGTCTTCTGAATCCTCTGATGGGAATTATAGTTTCATTATTTATGCGAGCGGAAAGAGGATTAAGAGAAAATACAATCAACTGAGTCCTCCAGCTAGGCATAAAAACACGTCCGAGATGCAAGTGTAGTTTTCAACGCAGCTGAATAAGGATGGGAAACAACCTCATTCATCTGGTGACAGGAAACTTTACGTCCCACTTCAATATTGAAGAAAAGCATGCTGAATTAGTATAAAGCACATTTTCTCTCAGTATAGTGTTTGGTAATTTTTCCAACAGTAGTGCTTGTCTCGTTAATTTTTAAAAATTATACAGAGAGCTACAATGCATGCGAGGATCACATGCCGTATCTCATGTTCATTCACCAACTCGAAACTAATGGCCGGTATCAGTCTGTCACGCCTATTATTTCAGATAGGTTCAATGTCTGCAAACAATAGATAAGTAGGTGTTTGTGCGTATTGGACACAAACGGCTTCCGACTGCCCCGTGAGTATTACTTCACTATGTCCCCACATGTGACTCAATTACATTTATAGTCATAGATATGAGGTTAAACAAGCTTACACTAATTAGTTTTTTTGTAAAAAACGAAGTCGGTTCGAGCACCGAACCGAACACTCGAACCTTCGCATTTATTGTTGATTTTTTGGGTTTTCTTGAGAAGAACGCTGAAAACAAGCCGGTGTTACAGAAGGTTTTGCATGTTGATGCTTTCCTAAGAGCACAGTTATAAAGATCATAAAAAGTCAGTCATTTAAGGCCTAAAATCCTGCTAGTTCGAGCTGTCAAGGTTGAGGACCTGACTGCTGTAAAAGGCGTCCCCCTCATGACTAACAAAATTGGCGAGTTTTCGTTTGTTAGTCCTTTGTCATGTACATCTCTAATAAAAACCTCCCTGTACTCATCCAATGCGTAGTTAAGTAACCTTTGGTTGACAAAGAACGCTTTATACGCAAGGTGGATAGTTTATCGCCCCTTTGTGAGCAACGAGCTGCCGAACCGCTCATCTTTCTTTGACCTTGATAGCGCACATGGTAAGCGTTCGCGATAGAAGGATCGAGTAAATCAGAAGGGTAAACTGTTTGCCCTTAAGGACACTGGATACAATTGAATAAACGATTCCAGTGTCTGTATTTCTCGACAGCACCTATGGGGCGTAAGTTTACTTGTCGTAATCTTGATTACTTAATTAATACAAGTAGCTAGTATTTCAATAGTTTCTGCTGTCAATAATGCGATCTTATTCTTTTGACCGTTAGGAGATCGGCAAATTTCGACAGCAGTTGCAAAATCTTCAGGTCTACAGCAGTTTAACCATGCCACTGGTGTATACTCAAGTAAGTCGACCTGCTTGTAGGCAATAAAATGGATCGATTACAAATCCGAACATACCTTGTCGACTTAAGAACATCATTGCCTCTGCACAATGACAAGTTGTTCATTTTTTAAATAAAATGTGCATCTATTCTGAAGCATATTTACTGAAATTTTGTGTTCGGGTTATTGGCATTTGGTTTCAACTACCTACTATTTTTTAGGGCAGTCAAACCATCCTTCGACGACATTGCGACGCGGGTTTCAAATTCCCATAGTTTCAGCGCCTTCGGCTCAGGTGAATTTGAGTAGCCAAAGGAGCATTAAGTCGGATTCACAGTGTTGGATACAAAGTTTGCGCAGAAGAGCACTATCGAGCCGAACTCAAGGTTTTCTCAGGAATAGCACTCAAAATATGTGGTCCAACGACCTGATGTACTAATGCCACCCCACTACCATATCATCAATGTCGTGAGGGCACTAGGAGATTGCAATAATTTATATGCCAACGTTAGATAATCGTACCTCAAAGTTCATGCCGAAAAACCTGTTGCTATTGTCAGGGTGTACTTATATGTGTCGGACTTCAAGCCTTCTGATTGGGGCAGCGTTGCCTCAGGCCTCTCTCTTATAGTTTGAGATATATTTTCGATCACTGACTGCTCTTTATTGTACGGTCACCTACGAGGGTCTAGACTACGTGATCAAGGCACAACTGAAATTCCTTATACCGTTCCGAAACAAGGCTAGATGAGGTGAACAGCACTTATGAACCGACAGCATATTCAATAAAATCTGTGTTTGTGGGTGCTCCATTCCGGGCGCCTATGGCAACCTTGCGTCGTTCGCGCGTACTTGCACACTCGGACCAATGACAGCTTAGTTCTCCACTAATCACCTTCAAGATCGACACAGACATGCTCTTAATCAAGGTGCTGCGACGCATGCTCCACTCTGATTCGGCATGTTGCTCTCGCGGCGCCAGACGTGTGTCCTCATCCGGCTGCCGACTTGTTACAACCTTTTCGCCAATCTTTCTCTTTAGAATACAATATTCCCTCAACTGGCGTCCAACTGGACCGAGCATGACGGTCGTAGTGGTCAGAGTCTCCCTGGCCGCGACGATTCAAGTGCCGGAGCATTCGGTTGGGCGCAGAATTGGGTCGGGGTTAAGACCTTAAACCTTACAGACTAATGATTCGGGTTTGGATGGTTGTTGATGGAGCGTAGACCGCTAAAGCCATTCATGATTCCTTAATCTTTTTTTGGATAACCCAGTGTAGTGACAGCTTAATGGTTTTGCCGCGTATGACTCAGCTTTCAACTGTCCAACGCCGTGATGACGATCGTATTTTAGCGTCCAATGGCTGGCCATGTTTCGGTTGGACTCTCAAATCCCACATTGGCGAATAAGACATCAACCGTTTACTCTCGGCTAGGTTACACTATTTCTATCGCTGCCTTCCAAACCGCCTGACCAAAGGAAGTGTTTCGTTTATTTTGAATTTATTAGGTGAGCGTAATAGGCAATAACTTTGAAAACCATTTTTATTTACATTCCGGTGCGTCCTATACATCTTTACCACATTCATCAAAATTGTCACTATTAAAATAATATTAACAAAAAACAATACTCTCTCTCTCTCTCTTTGTCACCAGTGTTCCACAAAGGCACAGTTGTTTGCTAACACGCTTTCCATGAGTCGAGACGTATTCCAACACACTAGTCGGTGGAAAAATGTGTCGATTCTAACTCTGAGACTTTCTAAAGGGGAAAAAAACGAACTATGTAATTCTCTTGAACGTGACTGAGGGGCCGATGAAGCGAGAAGCAAGAGTCTGAGATTTGAAAAGTCCTCTACTACATCTGTGAGGTGATCTGTAGTTGACTGTAGGCCTGTTGCGGCAGTTAAGACCATACGGAAACCCTGGCCAATACAACCTTCAGACCTAGTTCTGAATAGGAAGATAAGTTGTTGGACGCCAGTTGGCAGGATGTTATATTCTTTACAGAAGACAGGTTGGAAGAAGTTGTCAGCTGGACGAGGCCACCCGTCCGGCACCGGGAGAATGACGGCCCGAGTGAGAGCGAGGCATGCGTCACAACGCCCTGGTGCTCCCTAGACGGGCCGCATAGATCAGGGCACGACATATATTATTCGGGTTTTGCTCCCATAACAAATGCCGAACATTGGCTCACGCCGCACCAGCCACTCTTGCTATTTATGGCACTCCCCGTGGGATCTGATTCAAGCCAGGTGGCACGGTCAGGAGAGTCTGTGACCGCGCCAGCCACCTGTGTCCGACCCAACCTCTAGACTTCTTGACTATATTTCGACACTCGGCATGGGCAACTGAGTGCGGTAGCTGCAGCGCAAGTCACCGTCCCTGCACCACCATAATGTGGAGCTTACGGTGACATCGTCAAAACCGATGGTCGAAATTTCGTTGTCGTTATCACAGCGCTCTGAGCGAGCACATGTCTGAGTTGGCCTTGATGCTGATTGGCCAGTTTGGTCGTGACTGGTCTAGTACCATACTGCCCCGTGTAAAGTAGGCGTGCGAGCCACAGCGTTGCAATATACATCTGCAGTAGGGCCACTACTACTACTCAATGCCCAAGGTAAAGCACGTCATGCTGCCACACAGATGAAAAATTAACTGTCGTTTGGTTTTACCATAGCCTGCTGTGAACTTATTTGAATGTTCAGATGTAGCCAGCCTTCTCGGACTTTTGGTGCACGAAAAAGAACGTTTATTTCAGGAAGAGAGAAGTCTGCACTACTCCCATTCCTAGCGTCCTTTGAAAGTTTTACGATGCACTGATACTGTCTCTAATGATGGGTTCACGTTGGAACCCGAAAAGTCAGGCGAATAAGGCTCTTTTCCCAGCGATCACATCTACTTCTTCTCATGCACTAAAAGTCGTGGCCCAGAAGGCTGTCAACTGATAGGATAACTCGGTCCTTCTCAAGACCAAGATTCAGGTTATAAATGGCTCCATTTAAATGTGGCCTTAACTAACGCTCACTTGTGTGAGATCGCAGCCGTCCTTGGCACATCCAGCGGGTATCGGGTCGTGCATAGTACACGTAGACCGGCGGCTTATCACCCGAGCCGAAGTTTATTCCTCTCAAATTTGTCCTATCACCGAAAGAAAGTTTGTGAGAGAAGAGAGACCGCGATATATGTCGCATAAATCTGCCTTCCGTTCAAACTGTCACACAAGAAAGTTTCACCATTTTTAGCTGATTGGTTAGGCTGTTCCTTTCAGGAGTTCCTTAGGCAAGGTTAGGGTATGTATCTTCACTGGGAACATGTACGTGGATAAATTTAACCACAACACCTAATCCTAATCACAAGTCAAACGCCAAGTCCAATTCTAAACGCAAATCCTAACCCTAACACCAAATCCATTCTCTAACCCTAATATTAAACTCAAAACCTGAACACTAACCCCTTACCTTAAGCATAACGCTAAAGCCCTAATGCAACCCATAATAGGAAAACCTAACCTTAAACCTGAAATTCTTAGCAAAACCCCACCCCTAAAGCTTTAAAAACAATAACCTCCTTCACGAAATTTTGCCAATCAAACATTCAGAAAAATGCGCCTACCTAAATAAAATAAGTAGATACTTATCGAGCAGCAACCCAGAGGTAACATGACATCCCTCACTGTTCTTTGAAATTGGCAGTTGGAGAATTTGTATAGTTGCCCAGTCTATCCTTCTTTTTGCACTTTTTAGGTCGCAGTAATAGCTGTATATAGTTACTTTATCTGCCAGATACTCGGCAGTCAATATGTGGAACGCAACGAAACAGTCGGTCTCTCCAGCAAATCCACCGCTCTGCCTGTGCCGGTCTTTGGCGTCTTCTACTTCCTGTTCCTCATGGGATGGCTGAAGGTACGTAGTCTTTCTGTATCCTACATTATGACTTGCATCTGCTTACCTGGTTGCACTTGTCATGTCGTGAACAACCACCAAGATGCCTTGTATAGTGCAGGTTGCTTTAAATTAGATGCAAAGCGTTTCAACCTACACCCAAACAGTTGACCGACGTGCTGCTGCGTCTGATCTGCATTAAACGACATTCAGGAGGATAAATAGACTGAGGGACTAAGAAAAGTACAACGGATAACAGACAGTTAGTTGAAGAGGGTCGAAGAGTTCAACAGGGAAGTACGAGCTATATGCCCCCCTCAAAAGGAATCACCCACAATACAGACGACTTTGCGCCAAACTCTAGGGGAAAATAGGGTTAGGCTTATAGCGTAGCCTACAGCCAATATTGCTATGTCCATTGGGTTTTTTTAAGGCCCGCTGCCTCAAGGTCATTCACCATTGCAGTGAGCGGTTCCAGACTCGCTTACTGTTAACCAGTTGACCGACTTACACTCGGACATATACCATAGTTAGACCGTCGTAGTCCGAAGATGTCCACCGCATACTCCACAGCAGGGTGGTGCAGGGACGGTGACTTGCGCGTGAATTAGTTTAAAGTGATAGTAGACTTTCACAGCATCTACCGCACTCACTCTTCTCTAGCCCGCCTGTGCCCAGTGTCAAGACATAGTCAAGAAGAGCGGAGGCGTGATCGGGTACAGATGAATCATCTCCACGGAGTGGGAGAGCGGGTGCGGCATGAGCCTGCACCTACGCGTTCCCATGTTCGGCATTTGTTGTGAAACCTAATCCCAGATAATAATAATAACGCCTGCCGTACCCTGATTCGGTCCCCATGATGGTCTAGCGCATCTACCACGCGGCAAGTTTAGGGGGCACACAGACACGTGTGTCCAGATAGCGCGACTGCCTAAATCACTCCTCAGCCGATGAAGCATGGGCCACTAGACACGACACCCCTCAGGACGCAGTCGAAACCGGCCCTGGTTTCGCCCCTGCTGCATCAGACAGCAGCTCGGAGATTTTTGCACAATAGATTGTTCAACGGGTAGGGATAAGATTGGCGTTAAGCGAATTTCCGATTAAGTTTGCCGTTAAGGTTAGCGGTATCGCTAGGGTAGGGCTCGTGGCAGGGTTAGGCCAGGAGGATATTTTAATTTCCTAGCATTATGCGCATTATTTGGATGGGGCGTTATTGTTCTCATGACCTGGTTGTGAGGGGGCGGCATATAAGTAATCTTAACCGTTTTAACTGTGTGTCGGTTCCATCACTGGTGTGGCTTGCCGTCAGCCCATGCTTTTCTGCCTTAAAACAGGTTGCTCTGTGTGTGATGAACCCCTTCGGTGATGACTATGAGGACTTTGAGTGCTCCGAGATTTTGGACTACAATTTGGATGTCAGTTGCAGGGCTGTCCTGCTAGACGAGGCGACCTTTCCGGACAGTCTGAAAAAGGCAACCTTCGCGACCACGCCGATGGCCGGGGCAGAGAACGATAATCTGCATGAATTCATCGAAAAAACCACAGAAGAAATTCAAGCGGCGCGTAGCAATGAAGAGATAAACGAGTGAGTTTGCAACGATGTCATAATCTGCTGGAATTTTGCAGGGAATTTAGAATTATAACTATAATGGCATTATAATAATTTGGATGGTAATATTATACATTATGATGTGGTTAAGGCATTATAATGGCATTAATCGAGCTAGAAGCAGTCCTTGAAGAGGATTAGTCTAACAATAACATACGAATCTGTCAGATCCAGATGGCTGAATGAGAGGTAAGGCAGATTTCCGAAGTATCCCTTCTATTCTGGAAGCCTGAGATCATCGACTGCCTCGAACTCGTCTGACGGTTTTAGAACATTCTGGCCGCTGGCAGGCTGACCATGGATTGACCATTGCTGGCGTACGGACTCCCTCTCTCTCTGACCCTCTAGTGAGCAGCTTCACTGGCGTTCTACTACAGAATACTAGTTACCGATGTAGTTTTGTGGTTCCGTACAACCGACACCATTTGACTATGGCCAATCCAAGAGTAGTTAGTTCCAATTTTATAAATACAGTGCATACGATTGTTAGATCAGACGCCTTATTACCTGCAGTGGTTACCCGTCGTTCAACGGGTCTTTTATCAAATTAAGTATGTCTTCTACGAGTGTCCACGGAAATGTCTTTCCGTTGGGCTGAGCTATGTACAATAGGTAATAAACGTTTTTGTTTAAGAATGTTTCGACGAATTTGAGCTACTTCATTTGAAGCCTAGGTATTGCAATCTAATCAGAGGAAGAAAAAATGGCACAAAAACTTACTATAATCTTTCGAAGACCCCGGAAGTGCTTTAGCACTCTGATTTACAGCCTTCTTTTAGCTAAGCAGTTTTGTTCTCAGAGTGGAGAAGCTCGTTTCCAAATATTTCTTTGGGCTAGGTGCGTTGCTCGTTTAAGAGCTTAAAACACTCTCCTCCGATTCCTCTTCTTTGCTGTCATCAAAACTGCACAAATTAATTACGTTTAAAACCGTGTAGAGTCCAGAAATTTGAAAAATACATGGGTGCTTTAGTGTTCTACCGCATGACCAGCAGCTCTCACAAAGTGCGTCCTGAAGACTGTTAACCTCCTATTCCTGATTTTCCTTTTCTAGCATTAAAAACTTGGAAATAAGGCAGAACCTTATCGAACGAATACGACGGTACTGCCGTCGGAACCATAGCCGAGAGGTTCTCTTTGATCGTAAGTAGCCATCGGAATTTTTTGATATCTATTTTTAAAAAAAATAATTACGCATTAATATTACCATTTATCCTCGAGAATGAACATATTGCAACGGATAAGCGATGAATGCGAAGATGCGCGGGGCTTGCCCTTTTGTTTAAATTACAAACAACTACGCAGAAAGATATTAGTCTTCCTGGTATTTTTCGGTAGAATATCAATTTCTGGCTTATTAGCTGTTATCAGCCAGCCATACCCAACTGCAGATGTTGCAGAACCCAAGGCTCGAATTAGCAACCCGTTGGTTAGGTTTCTAACACCCTAACCATTGAGCCAAGGGCTCATTGTCCTGTCGACTGCGATCGGGTAGTGGGACGTTCATCGTCCCGTCGTCGGCTCGAGATTGAGCCCTAATACACAGCGAGACGAGTGTATTTTCGTAACGCGATCGGTGAGCGCTGCACTGCCATTGCCACAACAGGTTCTCAAAATGCGGAATTCTCCAGAAATAATGCAAATACATGGTACTCCGGTGTGCTATGTCGTTTGGCCCTGAGGGCAGAATTTATCGTTAAATTTCTTTCCTTCAGCTGCTATGTACAAGCACTGGCATTCTCAAAAGGCATACGTCTCCGGTAAACGATAGGTGAATCACACAAGTTACTTAATTTATTTAGGTAGGAAGTTAATTAATTAACCTTTTAAAGCAGGCTCGGCCGTTTGTGCAAACAAACACTAGGCAGTGCATAAAACAAGGCTTTCACAGCACCTGGGTTTTGAAAAGGACGCAAAAATTCACAAATAAGGGCTTTTATGTCGTCAGCCTATTCCCAGAATATATATATATATATATATATATATATATATATATATAAATAACGGCATTTAGTTATGACATAGCCAAGCTCGAAGAAAGAGGGAAGATCACTGGAAAAAGAGCTTTATAAGCCTGAAGTTTCAGATTCTCACTTGAAATCCATCATCAGAGACAGAGGCAGATAAGGGTACTGGATCGCCCAGGTTTTGCAGCATTTATAGGATGTAGTTGCTATACCACAACATGCCTATCAACATTGGCAGTTCCCAAGTGCATCGCAGATAGTTGTTGACCGGCCAGCTGTGGCAGTATGCAGTTGCCATGCCGTTGCTGCGCCCCAGCATGCCTGTCAAGATTATCGGTTCCCACGCTCATCGCACGCGTTTGTCTGTGGGGCGAATATGGACCACAGTCGAGTTGCTGACACTGAATATGGAGCGGGCAGGTCATTGCGCTTGTAGATTGAGTGAGGGCTGGAAAACCATAACTCGAGCATTTCGCGGCTCACGTGGTTGTCGCATCTAGCGTGAAATTCGGCTTCATTAAACTTGAATGTGTGGCCGGGTCCCGCAGAATGAACCGTGACTTGAGGGCTGGCGTCGTTCCTCCCTCACTGTAGCTGCGTGCTCGGCCATTCGCGTTCGGAGTAGTCTTCCAGTTTCTCCGACATAGTTGCTTTGTCTACAACTGCACCAGACCCGGTAAACGACTCCAAACGTTTCTTGCCGCGGCAGTGGGTCTTTCGTCCTCATGATCTGCCGCCTTATGGTTGCCTCCGGTCTGTGTGAAATTCCAACGCCAAGTGATGTGAGAAGGCGGCTGACGACTTCCGAGACATTCTTCGCGTAAGGTAGCGCTCGACAAAATTTGGGGCCGGTCGGATTTGATCTGGTCTCATTTCCGTAGGCATTGTTTGACGAAGTTGCGCGGGTAGCAATTCGATCTAAACACCCGTCGAAGATGTTGTAATTTGGCAAACTTGGCTTCCAGCTCACTGCTGCGTGTCACCACACGCAACTGCAGTTTGTGGCTCATTGGGTGGTTGCTGTTGCAACTCAGTATTTCCTGAATACTTGGATTTCTCGGCTACCACATTCTTTGCGGCAGACTAGGACATCAAGAAAGGCCAGTTGGTTGTTTTCCTCTTCCTCCATCGTAAATGGCATGTCCGGGAAGACAGCGTTCAGATGTTCTTTGAATTCCAGTACCTGGTGACGATGGTGTAATCCACATACCGAGCTCAGAAATTTGGTCTGTGGTGTCGGAAAACCAGTGAATACAATCGTTGTAGAACGGCCTCAGTTATGAGTCCCAAAATCGCTGACCCCATTGGCGTCTCCTCGTAGATTGCTCCGTCCATCGTGAAGCACGTCTTAAGACAGAACTTCAAGAGTTGGAGGAGTTAGGCGTGTCCGAGGCGATTCTCCGTTTCAGCGTATTTGTCTAGTAGGAGTACTTCGATGGCAAGGTCCTGCGGAATAGAAAAAGGGATGTGACATCAAAGGATACCATAACGTCATTTGGCAGTAGGCTTATCCCAAGAACTGTGTTGACGAACTGACGGCAGTGTCTGAAGTAGCGTTTCGGAATTTGAGAGCCGAAACAGCCATTTTGCCAATCCGTAGGTTGGAGCACCTTTAAGTGATACGATGGGTCTTATGGGAACGCCACCTTTTGTGCACTGTACGAAGGCCGTAGAATCGAACCAAGGCCGTGTCCTGGGCTCTCGCTATGCGTCGGTCAACCGGCAATATTGGTCCCGAGTTTTCCAATGCCAACAACGTTGCATTGAGTTCACGTACCGGCATCATTTTTACGGGGTTGCTTTCACAAGGGACAGAGGACTGGCGGTCCTCCAGTAAACCTTTGGGTTTTTGAAGATAGGTTGTCCTGTCCAAAACGACCGTGGAACGCCTCTGGTCCGCCGGCAGGATAACGAGGGTCGTTCTATGGTTGTTTTGGACCGGACAACCTACCGACCGCCAGTCCTATGTCC
>WEDG01003343.1:0-33209 GCA_017591395.1 Schistocephalus solidus | reverse complement strand
ACCATTGAACCATAATGCCGCATAGTCATACGCATAGGGTCCAGCACTTAAAAGATTCAGGTTTTATTAGGTATGCACTGTTTGGAAATGTGAACGTTAATATGCGATGAAAAAATTGGGGGTTGTTACTCACAACTGATACCGTTATCGTGGGCAATTGAAGCAAGGTTGGCTTTCGGGGCGTACAGTATGGTTTGGAAGCGGATTTAAGACGGGTGGTGGAGATATTTCAGTCTAACAACGTTCTAAGATAAGGTGGTTCTTGAATCCTAGGTTATTTTTAAGCGCTCTTTCTTCGCATTCGGATCACATGCAGATAGCTACAAACTGCGATTGAGTGCAATAAATCGAAGACCGGCTGGGGTTGGTGTGAAGTGCGGTGGAAGTCAAAAGTATTTTTCAGCACCGAGTTTACCGAGTGGTCAAATCCCCTGGTGAATTCACATAGATATGTGGAGCTGTGCTTATCACTAGAGCGTTATCCAGGGTGTCCTCATATACTGGAAATTTTCCAAACGGAAAACGCAGCCTTTTCCAGAGTGTACCGATGACGCTAAGGAAACATTCCTACACTCAATGTGACTTATCTGCTAAATGCGTGATCTGACCCCAAGACTATCCAAGTGCGCCAAGAGCCGTGGCTCGGAAGGTTTCCAACTGACGATTTTACTCAGACTTCACAGGTAGTACAATGTGTGTCTGTGCGGAGTGGCTGACTGGTGGGCTGAGCTTCAGCTTGCTATGGCTCCTTCTTAACGTGACCGCTGGCACTCTCACACGTGTGATATGTGAGCCGCTCAAATTCCTTTTCTGTGAAATCCTGGTGCTTTTTTTTCTGGAGGCCAGGTGGTTTACGTGGTACGCATAGACGAATTCATTAGATATATCAGCAGCTGGTACTCCTACTCCACCTCCGGTCTTCTTGAATCTGTCTTGACAACAAGCACAGAGGGGTGAGGGAAGAGAGAGTGTGGTAGCTGTATCGTAAGTCTACTATCACTTAAAACTTATTCAAGTATAAGTCACCGTCCCTGCACCACCATGCTGTGGAGCACACGATGAACCTTGTCAGAATCGACGGTGGAACTCTCGTGCATGGAAGCCCTCCTATCAGGTGAGACACTCTAGATTGTCGAGATACGATTGGTCAGCAGGACTTACGTAGCGTCGATTGGTCTCAAGCTCTTCCTATGCAGATGACAAGTTATGCGCGACCGATCGAAAGGGGGCGTTCTGTTGACTGAATATGGCATGAGTGAGTGGCTGTGAGGACGATCGTAGGAGCAGTCTGCCACAAATCCTAGAGCACGAGACTGAGAACCTTACGCAACCATCGCTCCGCCATAAAAGCGAAGAGACGAATTCAAAGAGGCAGTGCAGAACACCTGAACTGTCTACTTTCTTAATAAATAACCCTGTACATCAGGGAAATCCCAACAGAAAGCCATGCGTCCTAAAGCCGGAGCTTTGGACTGAGCCACTACTTCTTGACTTTCCAGGTGTAACCGAGTTCAAAGTGGTCAGTCACGACCTGAGATTTCTCAGTTATTAAGCACTGTTTCCACAGTGTTGAGCATTCTTCATCGCCATTTAACGATTAGGAATAGTTAGTTATGCGCGATACGGACCCCCATGCCACTGCAGTCTGTGCCTCCCCCTCACCGCCCTTCTTGTTAGGGGAGGGCGTTGTCTCAAAGTTTTTTTCATACCGACTGCTCCTTGAGAGATTGGGCAGGGCACAGGAATGTGAATTTGATGACTGGTTAAATAAAGGTTTTGTCTGCAGGCTCACAGCAACTGCCTTACGTATTATAAGTACCGATACCCACCACTGCAGTTACGTCACATTTAAAGGTATGCTCCGGTGTGGGTGCGGCATGGGTGACTACCCATGACTTAAGGCCTTACATCCGTACGGTGTTTATGCATCCGCGTTCCTATCTGGTAGCCATCTTCGTCGACAACGATAGTTCGACCGTCGATTTCGACTATGTCCACCGTATGCTCCACGGAAGGGTGGTGCAGGGACGGTGACTTGCGCGTGAATTAGTTTTAAGTGATAGCAGCCTTGCGCTGCAGTTACCGCACTCTCTCCTCCTCCCCCACCTGAGCCCGATGTCAAGACAGAGTCAAGAAGACGGGAGATGGGAGAGGGCGCAGGGGGCTGGCGCGGCCGGAGCCGCCCCTGGGCGTACCACCACACCTGGCTCGGATCCCACGAAGTGGGAGTGCCATAAAGGACCACATTAAGAAGGAGCCATTGCAGCCTGACTCTAAGTCCGCCAGTCAGCCACTCCACACAAAACGACACATTGGGCTGACCACGCGGTTCGATTTATCCCGTCAGTTGGCAACCTTCCAAGCCACAGCTTTTAGCGCACCGTGATAGTTTTAAGCGTGTCAGATTGTTTATAGTGAGGAGCATGCGCTGAGCTGTCAACCTAATTCTCTTCCCCACCACCACAGTCAAACCAATGTCCGAGCCGATCAGTTGTCTGATGCGGAAGTGGGCGCATCTTCTTCGACACAGCTTTGCCCACGGCAGCCTTTCCAGAACCCACCGGGAAAAGACTGAGTGCTGCATACCACAACGGAGCACAGCAATGCCACAGATAAGCATTTTTATGGAAAGAGGAAATTGAGGGCACTGTTCCCTTTCTGAATGTCCTGATTTGCCGTCAAACCAACGGTAAACTGAGGATACCAGTAGATTCTGTGGTACCAACAAAAACAGAGGAGAGCGGGATGACCAACGCTCCCTTATTATCCGTCAACCAAGCATACCCAACCATGGGTTCGTGGGCACCCGAGGTTAGCGCATGGACTCTTTTGCTGAGTGAGCGTTAGAAAGCTCAGCATTGAGCCACGGGCTCGTTGTCTTGCCGCTCACTATCGAGTGTATTAACTCTACTTGGAGTGCGTTTACCGATCCGGTTATTGAACATGCTCGTCCCGCTGTGCCTTGTGGTGTCTAAGCAGTAAGTGAACTCAGAGCGTCGCACTGATCATCGTCTGATTCCGTCTTTTTCTGAGTGGGGGGAGGGAGGATTAAGAGTAGGAGGATGAGGAGGAGGAGGAGAAGGAAGGACGAATAAGACACCAGTAGGAGTCATTCATCGTGCAGATAAATTCAGTGGTTAGTCCCCCCTAGTTCACTGGGGGGTGGTGGATCAGTTAATATCCATCACCGCACAAACTGTGCCTCAATGCAAAGACCACATCAAATAGGACTGAAAGCAGTGAATGATGGAACTGAATCCGCATTTTCGAATGTCACACGTGCTGGTTCCTATACCAGCCAGACCAGAAGTGAGTTCTCGGATCTCGACCAGGAGAGTTGCGATAGAGGCCCTCAAGCAGAAGGGCATAAAATATCCCGTGAGTTGGAAATCGTCTAGATTGCATCTGTCATTGAAGCTTTCCACCGTCCACTCCGTCCCTCATTGGTGGCGGGATATACGACAGCCCGGTCGTCGTTTTCGTCGAGGTCCACCGTATGTCCCACAGCAAGGTGGGCTTAGGAATGGTGACTTGCACTGCATCTAGTGCACTCACGCTTCCCTCACCCTCCTGGGTTTAGTTTTATGAGAGCGAAAAAAGACCGGAGGTGGGATCGGGCGCAGGGGGCTGGGCGGAGTGGGCCTGTGCCAATGCATGCCACCACACCCCCTGATCTGGTTCCCCTATTGATCCAGAGCAACCACCTCGTGGCCCATTTTGGGAGCACTTGGCCTCATACAGTCACTGTGGGTTGACATTAACTAATTTAACCTTGGGCATGTACATCAACTCCAGTCATGTTGTAGACGGTGATCCAAATTATTAATCCTAGTATTGTGCTTGAGTTCGGACGTCACTGCTAATACAACAAACACTTCATCAATTGTGCCGCGATTAAAGCCAAAACGCTCTGTGGCTCGTGAGACGTTAATAATTAAGAGAAACCTGGTGTTGCTGAGAGAAACTTTTCACAGTGCTTCTCTAATAGTATTGCAACGGATTCGCAGGCGTGCAGAAAATTATTTCAAAGGATTGTGATAGGGAGAAGTGCTTTATTGAGCCAAAATCAGGATGGGTCCGAAGGTGTCGGAGGAGATGAATCGGGACCTGATCAGAGACAAGTTTCAGATATTTATTTCACGAAACCAATCTGAACTGTTCACAAAAGCTGTCAATTTGCTTAACGATGAATCTACCTTCTCTTGGGTTAAGTGCGTAATACAGGTGACCTTGCACAAAATGCCTGAAATCGCAAATATTTCCCTTTCCGAACCCTAACACTAAACTTGGCCTTAACCCTAGCGATAACCTTAACACTAGAACTTATTCCTCTTAGGATGAACACAAAACCCCAAATAATGGGTTCCTCCTCCACCGTCTTGCCAATTATTAACCTAAAAACTGCCAACAATAGGAGAAGTGACCTTAACTATCGAGAAACTTGTGACTGACAGTGAAAAACGCAAAGTTGGGTCGATAAACCTTGGATTCCAGCGTGCATACACGTTGGTATTGGTCTGTCTCCACAATAGAGAACGCGCTAATCACTATTTTCCTGCTGTTGCGACGGTTCGACTGTCACGAACGATGAGGATGACGTCCATCGTGTGGGCGTAGCATCAAGGACTTGCGCAAGCAGTACTTCGTAGTGAGGCATACTTGCGTAACATTCACCGAACTCCTCCTTCTTCTTCATTATCATCATCATCTTCTTCTTCTTCTTATCTCATCTATCTTGATCCGACGGTAAAGCCATATTGAGGCGATCGGAGGTGGGTTCGGTTGCAGTGGCTGACAAAACCACAAGCCCGTCTATGCGCACCACACATGACCTGGTCTCATCCCATGTGCAAGGAATCATAACACTCCGAGTCTTCGTCCTGAGAGGGACAGAGTAACCCCGAAATGGCAACCTTTCAAGCAACGAACCCTAGAGTGTCCAAGTTATTGTTGTGTTGATGCGCAGTAAGGATGGATTCTCTAATATCGACCTCACTCTATCTTCCCTCTCCTATGCAACAGTTGTTTGTCGGAGCCTGTCCGGCGGCAGGTGTTGATATTGCATGTGTGGCGGTTACAGCCGTCAGCGTGGCCGCCTACCTATGCCACCAACCGTCCGCCTAACACGCCTAATAATCTCTGCGCAAGTGTATGCGACTTACTCTTCGGCTTGCCGACACCGGTCGATATTTTCGTCTTCATCGATTGGCGGCAGCCGTGCATATATATATATATATATATATATATATATAAGCCAAACAAGTGCGTAACACTCACTAATGTGGTAAGGATCTCACTCGATCCCATTTGTCCGCCCGCCAGTCACCTACCGGCGATAAACGAACGTTGTGTCATAGGACACATACCATATATATAGCACAAATATGTTGCTAAGAGTGCAACAGGCAAGACGCAGACAGCTGTTTCACGGTCATTACCGATCATCAGTACATCATATGCCTTGTGCAGTGAGGTACATAAACAAGCCAAACAAGTGCGTAACACTCACTAATGTGGTAAGGATCTCACTCGATCCCATTTGTCCGCCCGCCAGTCACCTACCGGCGATAAACGAACGTTGTGTCATAGGA
The DNA here is from genome assembly GCA_017591395.1 of Schistocephalus solidus. Classification (NCBI taxonomy): domain Eukaryota; kingdom Metazoa; phylum Platyhelminthes; class Cestoda; order Diphyllobothriidea; family Diphyllobothriidae; genus Schistocephalus; species Schistocephalus solidus. Next base: position 27,618 of record WEDG01003343.1, on the reverse strand, counting down.
CACATACCATATATATAGCACAAATATGTTGCTAAGAGTGCAACAGGCAAGACGCAGACAGCTGTTTCACGGTCATTACCGATCATCAGTACATCATATGCCTTGTGCAGTGAGGTACATAAACAAGCCAAACAAGTGCGTAACACTCACTAATGTGGTAAGGATCTCACTCGATCCCATTTGTCCGCCCGCCAGTCACCTACCGGCGATAAACGAACGTTGTGTAAAAAATCGCTTCTGTTTCTTTAATTGAACATGTGCGCTGTAAATAGCTAACGATTTTTTTCCTTCAGATGGAAGGGGAGCCTCTACAAACTTGTATGGCTGGATCTTACTATGTACTTGACCATTTACTACTTCATAAATATCCTATACCGCTTTGTTCTGAACCCCGAACAAAAAGAGTAAGTCGGCTCCTTTTTGTACTTGATTCTTGCACTGACCTTTACCAACTTGAATTCATCCCATCGCCACTTTGCAGTTTCTAACTTAATTTAAAACCCTTTGATAGCTGCACGTGGATTTTTTGAGCTAAGTCTGCCCGTAACATAGAGATTATGGCGTTTTTACAAGACTAAAAATACATGTATGGGTTTGCGTCTTTTCAATGACGCCTCATAGGGTTTCTAATCCTCAGGAGGCTTCAATCTGCGTGGTTCGTTAAATTAATCTGTACTTTCCTGAGGTTGAGTATTCTGTCTACAGCAAAATTCTGACTGTTAAATCTTAGCATTGTGTATATGTTACCCTCTAGAACAGATAGACGCCACTGTGGACGATAATTCGTGGTATCGCCGCATTGAACCGCAATTTGGGGAAAAAAAGAATATCGAAAAGTGATAAAAGAGTCTTAACCACTCCTGAGTCCTGAGCTAAAATGTGATTGCCCAAGTAGACCTGAAAAGTTGTATCCTGAAGACTTCACCCCAAGTTCATACATTAAATTCCGAGAAAGGTATAAACTCCTCTTCACTGTTTAAATGTTCTAAAAGAGCTCTTGAGCACATGCCTGATAACACCAAATTACCTTTCTACCAGGAAATTTAAAGACAGACAAAAAGTTGACACGTTAGCTCCTCCCCCGCACTCATCTGGTTCTTTTTGTTACTAAAAGATTCTTGTTTGATCTACTTGGAGAACTTAAACAGGACTTTCATGTAAATCAAGAAACTCTAAAGTCCAAGTATATTTCCCTCTTTCCGAAGAATGGTGCAAGTATATATTCCATGTCAGTGTTCACTTACCGCGACTTTCAAATGCTTTAATGTCATTTAACTTCTCAGAAGCATATCAATCTTGGGACGTTTGGGATTCGCTTCTACTAATAGCGTCGTACTTCGGGTGCTTTGGTTAGCTCTAAGGCCAATTTATTTGCGAAGAAGGAGACGCAATCACTGGAACAGAAGCTTTATTAGCCTAACGTTTTGCCACCATACATTGCTATCCAAAAACTCTTGAATTGAATTTGGCTGAATACGTCGAATTAAAGTGCTAATCGGTGCGCCGCAACGTCATCGTTCTAGGCCATCGTGAAGCGCGCAGCGATTGGTTCTGGTACCTGTCGCTGATACGTTGGATTCTACAATTGCAATTGGCTAGATTAAAAGGTACAAGCATTGCGTTTTTAACCAAATTCCACACAGGTGGGTTTATGCTGGGACTTCTGTTTAATAGGTTTGTCCAAGCAGCTACTGCCTCTCGCTCAATGTCCTTTCTCGCTTTTTGATTGCGGTGGTAGGTCTTGGCTATGAAAGAGACAACTGGACAGACTATGAATTCTCACTTTTACAGTCCCAACTTGAAAACGGTCCTCCTGAGAGTCGCACTGCTTTTCGATGATAAATCGTCTAATAATAGCCTCCTCCTCCTCCTCCTCCTCCTCCTCCTCCTCCTCCTCCCTCCTCCTCCTCCTCCTCCTCCTCCTCCTCCTCCTCCTCCCTCCTCCTCCTCCCTCCTCCTCCTCCTCCCTCCTCCTCCTCCTCCCTCCTCCCTCCTCCTCCTCCTCCTCCTCCCTCCTCCTCCTCCTCCTCCTCCTCCTCCTCCTCTTCCTCCTCCCTCCTCCTCCTCTCCTCCTCCTCCTCCTCCTCCTCCTCCTTCTTCATCTTTTTCTTCCTCCTGGCAATAATAGCCACATTTTCCTACTTCTGTGGGTAAGATTTAACTACATTTTACATATTCAACTGAAGTAGCCCCGACTGTGCCTTTCAGGCTTTTCAAAGTCGTTGTGACCTACTGCGATGACATTAGCGGTCAGCTTCCCGTCTCCTTCGTTTTGGGCTTCTTTGTTTCCAGTGTGATCGGTCGATGGTTCCGTACCTTCATGTATATCCCCTGGCTCAACTCCGTGACTTACAGCGTCATGGTAAGTGAATAATAATCGTGTGCCCTATTTAACGGCTATTGTATGTGTTTGGTTTGTGAGAGGTTGGTAGCAAACCTGAGTGTCCCAACTTTTTCCTTTTATGGGAGCTGTACCGAATCTTTGAAAATCACGAAATGAATAGCAGGGCTTCTCATGATAGTTGTTCCCTGTGCTTATTTTCCGGTTGGGTTACACATTCACCGAAGAATGTCGGGGAAGTCCCTACAGACCAAATGAAATCACCACAAATACATCGCATACGAACACGTCCCGCGTTACCTTCCACAGGCGCGGAATAAGCACGTTTTACATAGCGTGAAGTGTGTTGTCCTACTACTTCTCCAGGTGACGTCTACGGTACTCTAATGCATGTGAGGTCCCAGCAGTCTACTCCCTTTGGGAGAAAACCCGGTGGGGTATGTGTGCGCCACGTTGTGTGTGACCTGCGCCACTTGCGCTCAACGCCTGTATCAAAGGACTGGTCGGCTTGGAAAGCGAACTGGTGCATGGATAGGGGGCGGGGAGGGCGGTCAAATCTGGGGTCCCCGTCTCCTCACCGCTCAACGAAGTTCTTCATCTTAAACGGAGGCAGATGATTTTGTCTAAGCTTCTCCTTCTTGCTTCCGAGAACTAGCTTGTTCGCGCCTACCAGACTCGCTTTTGAATTATCACGAAGCAGTAAAAGCCGTGGCTTAAAAAGCTGCCAAGCTATGGGATAACTCGGTTCTCCTATTAGTACCGAGAGTCAAGCCGCAATGGCCTCTATGACATCCCATTCAGTTGGGATCAGAGCCGCCCTTTCCTTTTGTGTCAAAAGCTGGGCTTTCTTTCATGGACCAGGCGTGAAGAGCACACGCAGACAGGTCGCTTAGCCAGTACACTCGAACTCGCCAGCGATATTTCTGCTTCAGCCTTAATACCGGACTCAGTTGATGAAGGAGGAAAGGGTACGGTAGATTTTTAGCGATTAACGACGATTAATAAAGCGTTTCCGCGCTAAGAACTATTCCAGATATTCCAAGCCAACAGCCGCGCTAAAACGGACTTAGCTGACAACGCCATCTAGTTAAGAACAAAGGCAATGGGTTAAATTTCGGTTAAGGATACTGAAACACACCAGTCAGAGTGTAGCACGGAACGGGTTATAAACACTAACTCAACCAAATATAGATAAATACGAGTCAAGAAAACGCGTAACAAATAGAATAACTATAAAAAGTTGCATGAGAAAAGACGAAGTCTGTCGGAGCACCGGAAAAAATTTGTTTATTGTTCGTAGCTTTCAAACCCCCACAGGAGTCCATCTTCAGAGAAAACAGCAGTAACGAAAAAGCGACACTTATGGGGGGGGGATGAGGGTACAAGCTAAGCAATGATCGCTGACACAAGTCTGGGGGTAACTGCGCAGGCTGTATACGCAGGCGTGAAATCGAAACATAGATTGATTGAGTTCCTATCCTTGGACCAGGATTCAACCAATTCTCAGCTCCTCTTGCTTCCGGTGTGAGTGATTATCTCGATGGCTACTAAGTTGAACTCATGGCCCACTTCGTAGATGTGAAGCGAAATTTGCGATAATTCGCCACCCGTTGCACCGCCAACTTATGTTCATGTAAGCACGGTCCCAGCATGCTTTCAGTCTGGCCTTTGTACGTACAAGGTCAGTTTAGGCATGGAATACTGTATACTACCCCTGTTTGCTCTTTGGGGTTTAGTCTTTCTTTGGGTTTCATCGCTCTGCTACGCATAGTAGCTTTGGGTCAGTGTGCAATGGCAAAACCTAGGCCGGCGCTCTGTCGCTTCTGAGACATCCTTGATATAAGGCAGAGCGTGCCATATGGTTGGTCATGTTTCTGATTGGATATTTCGGGGGCCGAACGCATAGGCATTGGCTTATAAACGCCTTCGGATAGACATTCCGCATAAATTGGTTGCGGAGCTTTCGGGCCTAACGAATTTTTTCCTTCGGCTTGCTGCAATGAGTCTGAATAAGTTCGAAGACCGTTCTCACATAGCTTCGTTTGTGAGCCACTGGGTGGTTGCTGTGAAAGGGTCGATTTAGCCGTTGGGAATTCGCTTGACGAGGATATCAAGGAAAGACAGCTGCTGCGCTTGTTCCTCTTCCCTTGTTAATTTTATAGCAGGGAAGATTCCGTTGTGCAAGTTATGACAGTTTGCGGCATTTTCTTCTTGAGGATAATCAACTTTTCGTAAAAACACAGGCTCAATTTGGATGAAAGCGGTGTTTTCTATCTCCCGTAGGACCAGTTCTACAACCAAACCCGAGATTGGGGAACCCATTGGAGTTCCTTTGATCTATTCATAGGTTACTTTAGCAAAGGTAACGTAAGTTTTTTTGGCCAAATTCGAACAGCCTCATGAGGTGTTCAACTTTTAGTGAACTCCGAGCCTCATCGTATGCCTCTTCAATCCTCTTACGTAAGAATTCATTTGCCAAATTCGCTGGGATGGATATAAATAACGAAGTCACATCGAAAGAGACTATGATTTCATGCGGTTGAATCATCCGACCTTGAAGGTCTTCGAGGAATTTAGAGGCGACCAATTTATGCGGAATGGCTATCCGAAGGCCGCTTCCTACGCGCTCGGCCCTGCAGGCCCCAAACAGAAAATCTCCCATGGCTTAACTGTCCTTTTAATTACAAAGGCCAGACGGAACGCATTCTGGGATCGCGCGTACATTAGCATAAGTTGGCGGTGCGACAAGGTGGTGAATTATCGCAAGTTTCGGCCCACATCTACGAAACCGGCCATGAGTTGAACTTCATAGCCGTCAAGATAATCGCTCACACCAGAAGGAAGACGAGCTGAAAATTGATTGAATCCTGGTTCACGGATGGGAACTCAATCAATCGATGTATCGATTTGGTGCCGGCGAACTGAGCTCTGCGCGGTCGCCTCCAGGCTTGCATTGATTGGTTTTACCTTGCCCCTCCCCCTATAAGTCAGTTACATATTTTTCAAATTTTATACTGGAAGAAAATGCATCTTCAGGTTTTACGAAAAAATAGAGGAGGATTTTGGCAGATTAGAATAATTAGTTTAACCCAGTTGTGAAAACTTCGGCGGCCTCGGTGGGCTTCCAACCCACGCCATCAAGGGGAAGTCTTTATTACAGCCAATGCTCTAGCCAACTGGGCTACATAGCCCCTAACTTTAATCACACTTGGTCAGAACCCACTCAGCCTACTGCAATGCATGTAATCCACCAATTCTGCTACAGTAAGCTGACTGCCCAAGCAGGATTTCCTAAGCAATCAATCCGAATTGGTGGATTCCGAACGTTGCAGAAGGCTGGACAGCTAACTTGACCCCACAGTTCGTGGTGGGGACCTCGTAGCTCAGTTGGCTAGAGCGTTGGCTGTACAAAGGCCTTCCCCTTGATGGCGTGGATTTGAATCCCACTGAGGCCACCAAGTTTTTCACAATCGGGTCAAACAAATTTTACAAACAACTTTCTTAATTCCTGAATAATTCTGACCTAAACCTGTTGTTATAAGTACATTCAGGGTTTATAAAGAATAGAAGGAAGCATATCCCACATTTAAATATTCTACTAAAAAGAGGTACTGTAGGGCTGATAAAAATTTGCAGTGAATGTGGACCATATTGTTTTCTAGAAAATATATTTACATTTATAAGTGCATTGAAAATCAATGAAAAAAAGGATGCTACTTAAGTGAATTTTTTTTGCAGCCAGCACCCTGACGTGACTCAAATGTCTTGAAGTTGTGTTGTACCATAATTAGTATTACAACTTTACTTAATCAATCCTTTGTGATCTAAGATAACTTTCGAAATTTCGGTTAGCATCACAGGAGATGGTATATCTACTGTATTTTGCGATGAACTCACCTTCCACCACATTGTGGGACACGCACACGCTGGACCTTGTCGTTAACGATGGAAACTTAATTAACTCAAAATTGTTATTCAACATCCTGCTTCTTAATTGACTATACATACAGCTGAAAAGCGATCGACCTTAAAAGCAACAAATTGGATTTCATTGTACTCTGAACCTCCGATATGAATTTAGTGAACCTAAAAATTAGCAAATTGTGCCAAATAGAATCCAAGGCTTAAATAAATCACCAATATGTGCACCCGACTCACTGATGCCGTTGAATTGCTGCAAGTGAGATTGAGAGAAAGGCATTTTCGGTGAGCCCTAAAAATTTGAAAATCGGACTTGCAAGCCTCCAATTGCCCGCAAGCTGCAAGTTAGTGAAATAACTTCGAGGGGATTGATATGGCCTTAATACAAGATGGCTGACCAGTAAGGAGCTCGTGGAAGCGGTCGGCCAACGAAGACGGAGAATGTGGAATGCCCTGTGGCGCTCACCGAACTGACTACGGCGGGTTGGAATCGCAGAGGATCCATAACTGGGGTTGGGTATGACTAGCTGATGACACCTAATAGGCCAGAAATTGACATCCAGGTCCTACTTGGTACCACCTTCTAGGTAGAATGCTGTTCAGGACCACGAGAGTCAAGGTATTCAAGCTCAGCATTGCGTCATCTGTGTCGGTTTTCCGGATCTTTACTCGACGATTGTGTAGGGCACACCTATATGCCTCCTCCCACACAGGGCATGGGAATATGAACCGCTCGTAACACATTTGATGTTGCGGTAAATTCCGGGGAAACAATGAGTTCGGGTTATGGTTAGTGGTGGGCACCGACCACAGGAATATTTACTCTTCCTGGACTTTAGAGCAAGGCCACTTGTGTTCCTGTGGGGGAGGGGGCGTTCCTCCGTCCGTTTCCTACAGAAGGGTGGGGGCATATAAGCAATTCTGATCGAATAAGACCGATGTCAGAATTGGATGCCAAAGGTGCGTACCTCGTTTAAATTATGCCGACATAAAAGTTGGACATGAATGGTTAATGCCCTGCTCCCTATGCTGGCGCGGCTCAGGATCCCGCTCTTGGACTCGTCAAAGGCGTATCCAATTAACGGCTCAGTTTACCCGATTTCGACCCGAGGCTTAAAGCCATTCCCACTATGGTGAGCTTTGCCCCCAGCATCTACGGTGCTGGAGAACAAAAACCTTGCAGCGGTGTTTGTCCATAAGGACGGGCCCATTTATATGCGCGGTTATTCGTGCGCGTGTAGCAGGCATTGGACGCAGGCCTGTAGGGACCCAACGCCATGCGTATATTGAATGCTGAACCTCTCGCGTCTGCATGCACAAATGGCTGACTCATGTTTCCTTCGCCTGCCAAGCCTTGCGCACTCGCGCGTTACGACGTGCGCCCACGCCCGTAACTCGATCTACGGCTTGCGACGCCGATCGATATTTCTCTCTTCATCGCTTGGTCATAGCCCCCCACGCCTCGCGTGTGGAAGAACAATAAAAACGGTTGACACGGCTATTTCTTTTTTCAACCACTGCGCCCGCGAGCTCACGTCTGTCTGCCTTGAATTTGACCTGTCATCAAACGCGATGGGCGTGGGAAGAGAGATCGAGGACACTGAAACGTAGTTTCGCTGCGTTTTAAAGAAATGCGCACACTGCGAGTTCGTGGTGGCCCTCAGCCCTGGTGACAGTCGAACTATCCAGGAACTAAGTACGCGCATGCTCCATCCCCCCCCCCCGATGTCGATGATCACACGATTCCTAGTTAAGCGCGTGCGAAGATGGAATGTTCGTGAGTGTGCTAAGGCGGGAAAAGTCGTAAGTTGTACACTTCCCCGATCCTGAACCCGCCCATCGCGTACCACTGGCAAGACTTCGCTAACTCGACAACAGGTGAGACTAGCTGCATTGGCTAACAAGTGTTGTCTATCGCTAATTACTCCCGGCTCTACGGCGCCGCATATCTTGGGAAATCATCCTGGTTCCCAACTCCCCACCCTCTGCATCCGCAAAAGAAGGTTCTGCTGATTCGCAATCAATTTTTAGGTCTTATACTTTATTTTTCACCTATGTGAATTCCTAGAAGGTAATAAGAGCCTATTTTGGTTCCATAGACAGCAAACATATCGAGGCAGCTTAAGTTATTAGGAAGACGAGCCGCTACGACCTTCAGACCCGGTTTCGAATAGTAAGATATGAAGTGAGATACCAGTTGAAAGGATGGTATATTCGGGGCAGAAATATTGCGGAGGAGTTCGGCAGACGTTTGCAGCCGGACGAACGCACGTCCGAAGCGGCTTCCCGAGTATGAGAGAGTGAGACAGTCATCACAGCGAATCCAGCGTCGGCATGCTTGGGTCGGCCCTGAAGATGATTGGCCGGTTTCAGCAGGTGTGATTGGACGAGAATCAGGCTGCCACTGGTGCGCACGTGCAAGAACTCGGGAGGGGCACAGCGTTTAAACAGGCACCCGGAGCAAAATCACTACATACTCCTGCCTGTCAGAGGTTGTTCTTAATCACATGTTTTTCATGGGAGGCCCAGAAAGGCGCTTTACACCGTCTATAATTATGGCTTCACTGTTGGTGGGATTTTTACCAACCCCCTCCCCCCCCCCCCCCCCTATTTCTTGCGCATGAATACTCCGAAGCGACTCTAATTTGATTGCACCTCCACAGTCCGCTGTCAACTGTGCCGATCCGAGGGTTTCTCGAAAGATCCGCCTCTCAGTTATGCGTTATCTCAACTTGGCCTGGATCCTCTCACTGAGACGCGTCAGTGATCGTGTCGCCGAGCGTTTCAGTCACAAAGTCGAGTCAACGGGTGATGGTCGTGCCAGTAGCAACGACTATCCTATCCGGCGGGGTCGAGACGATCTCTGGTCAGTCTCTCAGGTAAGCCATTGTCACCACTTTATGCACAAGTTAACAAGCGCACCTGTCTCAAGAGTCCACAGACGGTTGATACGGCTATTTTGCCAAGGGGGGGGGGACAGAGGATGACTGTGAGGTTCGTTTTTCTAAATTTCGGTACTGCCGCACGACTGAAAATAAGAAACTAACTTGCAGAGTTGTTATTATAACCAGGTTGATGAGTGATTATAATGAGATAAGCGTTCTGCAGCACCGACTTAACTCAGACTTCCCAAGCATGTCCTGTGATCTGATCGGTCAACGCCCTGTTTACGATACTTAGTATTCCCGATCGCAAATGACAGTACCACGGGCGTGTGGTACATGGTGGTACGTTTGACTCAATGCCCACAGATCCCGATTTCGAATCCCAGGCGCTTCAACTCTGAAGTTGCGCGTGGCTGGCTAATAAGCCAGAAATGCCCGTCCATTCTCACTTGTCTTTGTCTGAATTCTCATCAGCATATATAGATATATGACATGAGAAGATAAGGGGATTACAGAAGCCATGAGGTTATTACCCTGACGTAGGAGGTAGTTTACGTACTGCGCGTCACAGTATTTATTGGGTGATGTTGGTCTGGCATGCCACTGACCACAGGGTCGTCTGCCCACATTATACTGCGTGGTCGGCAGATGTTCACCGCCAAGGTGTACTCCACCCAGCTTTATAGAACTCAGTAGAGGACCAGTCAACCTATAAAGTAAACTGTAAATCAACCAAAAGTCTGGCGGGCGCTAACATATATCGCGAACGTATCCGAAGAGGTCGCTCGTCTTTTGCATCCATTGGGTATGGGCATCGTCCACAGACCCGAGGCAACAATCAGGTGTCTGGTCATGAAACCAAACGCCCTCCTGACAAGAGGAGAAACGACCAATATCGTCTACCTTATCCAGTGCAATTCCTGTGAAGTGAAATACATCGAGGAAATCAGTAATGGATTGCAGACGCGCATAAATGAGCGTGCCAACGCAGTGCGAAAAGTGGATAAAATCGTGCTGTTTACAGAAAAATGCACAGCTTCTGGGTGTGCCCTCGCTTTGCAAGACGCTGAAGTTCTGGGACGAGGGAGTGACCAAACGGTCAGGGATATGCTCAAAGCCTGGCACACCACTACTACGAACGGACGTGGATGGGTATCGGACACAAACCCAGACGAGGGCCAACAAATGGCGAACGCAAACCCATGACACCGCCTAAGGAGTCAGAACGCAGGCGGACGCGAGCACTCGTCGGGAATGGTACTTCAAAATAAAGCGTATTCCTCTCTCTCCTCCTCTCCGACGGTGAGGGAGGTTGCCGGCCCGAGAGCAGCCCAGACGTCAACATTAGCGTGCCAAAAACCGTTCACACGTTTGCGGACAGGTGCTAACGCGGCATGAAGTCGAGACGCACGGTGGGACGCACGAGAGGGCCGTTGCTATCTCGACCCCCTCCCTCCGACGAGAACAGGGCCAAGGTCCTCTGTCGTCATGATAGCAATTGCCGACCCCGAGGTGCGGCGTGGGCAGACGACCTTGAGGTCGGCGGCACGCCAGACCAACAACACCCAATAAATACCGTCACACAGTACGTAAACTAGGTTAGACCATGAAAACTGGTTTGCCTTCGAACCATAAAGGCTGATTACGTTAGACAGGAGAGCCTAAAGGTCTGCGGCCTATTGGTTGCCCACCGTTGCGTTGTGGCACGTGGAAAGCAATCTTGCCGAAGGCTAATTGAGCCCTGACGTCACGCCGTTCGTAAAGAAAACCCTTCGAAATTCCTGCTAGAGGTTTCATAACAGGACTAGCTTCAGCAAGGAGTGCTACAGTTTTTTGTTCACTTAGAGCATACTTTTAAAAAGGAAGTAATTGTAGTTAGCCAAGACTTATATTCGTACAGATTTGCCTCAATGTCACAAATTGCAGACAAATAGAGTGATTGACTTTACATACCTTTTTCTTGTGTGGCCTCACTAGCAGCCTGATCAAAAAACACCAGGGTCAAAGAAGAGCCGATCAGCGAAGATCACTCCAATGGACAACGGACCTGACAACTCATATATTTTTAATTTCGCTGAGAACACGGAGGCCTTCGAAGGTACAGACGAGTGGAGTGTCGGAACGACATTAAGGTGTTTTAACAATGACAAAAGTGAGTGAGGCAGCAACTGAGATTACTACGGAATGTAAAGATTAATATCTTTTTAACCCATCGTCATTACCAGGGCTTAGACATTCTAGGGGTTCCTCGCGCAATTAAATTCTCTTAGCACGACCGAATATAAAAAGATCTAGATCCTGGAATATGGCCATTGGCAATCGGGAACCAAGGAAGACCTTTCATTTTAAGTACTTGCCTGTCGTAATTTAACTAACAAGTAATCTCAACGTTGGTGTATGACTGATCCTAGGTTTTTTTTAAAACCTGTCATATAGCTGTGAAGGAAATGCATGTGATGTGATTGCTTTTTCAGTAAGATACGGATCCGAATAGGCAAAACTTTCGAACTCTTTGCGAATTCCAGTTTTGAAAGGGTTTCAATGGATATGAATTCGAAAACCGCTCCGTTTTTATTTAATATTATGTTATAGAGGTCACAGTTATCAGAAAAGTCTAATTTTGGATGCTATTGTTGCGTTTCCTTGACCGGACAGCTTAAGCAAACTAGGGGAAAATATGACCGGGAGCTGATATGCAGGAACAGTTACCAAAATAACACGCACTACAACCATCCGGCCAAATCCCTGGTTGTAATTAAAAGGCAGAAGGCACCAGAATGAGGGATTTATTGTACACAGAACCCTGAGTTGTTGTCTCAGGCTGTAGTGGCCACAGGCGAAACCAGGGCTAGTATTAACTGCGTCCCAACATGCCTGAGTGAGAATGGGACAGTGATGATAGCTGCTGTAATAGGTCTGTTGAGCAAATTAAGTGTTGTCCAATCGGTGTGTGCAGCATTACCTGAGTGTCCAGTGGCCCAAGTGTAATGGTGGTACAGTGGCACTTGGGCTCCCGCTAGTTCGACCGTCGTGTTCGACGATATCCACACTATGCTGTGCTGGGACGGTGACTCGCGCTTGATTAAAATGAGAGTATACTTGCGCTGCGTCTAGCTCACTCTCTGTTTCACTCCTCACCGGTGTCAAGAAGACACGAGCTGGGAGAGAGTGCAGGCCCACGCACTGTGATCAGACTCCAAACAAGAACTGAAGAGGGGTGGGTGAGGGTGGCTCGGGTCCCAACTGAGTGGGAGTGCCACAAGTAAGAGGGAGCCATTGCTGCCTGATTATCAGTCCGCCAGTAGTCTATGGGGCACAAACGCACGCACTGGGTCGACCACGCGGTCCGAGTTATCCCGTCAGTTGGCAACCTTCCAAGCCACGGCTTTAAGCGCACCGTGATAGTTTTAAGTGCGTAAGGTTGTTTAAAGTGAGGAACAATGCGCCGAGTCGTCGATCTCACTCTCTCCCCCACCCCCACAATCAGACCACCGTCCGAGCCGGTCAGTTGTCTGATGTGGGAGTGGGTGCATAGGCTGACGGGTCGGTGTACCCGTCTTTGCGCGCCGCCGCATGACCTGGCCCCCCATAAAGCACACACCAGGATTCACTAAATCAGGGGATATAGAGAAGCCATCGCCATCTGACACCAAGTCAACTGGTCAGCCACTCAACACACACAGCCCATACACTGGTCCGACCTCGTTGTCTGGTTTAAGCGTCAGATTGGCAATCTTTCAAGCCACGGTTTCTAGGAAACCGTGACATTCTCAGGCACGTGGTGATGATGAGGCTGTTGGGTATGTATTGGTTAAGGTAGTGTGCGCTGATGTGGTTTAGCCTCCGGTTGTTTACCGAAAGTTGTCGTGGAGGTGCATGTGTCCTAATAGGCCCAGCGGTATGTAAATGTGCGGGAGCAGTGATGGCAGTGGAGGCGGGCGCGTTGACTGTAGGTCGGAGCCCCAAGCACTGGTTCATCAGCCTCCGGGCGATGGATTTGCAGGTGACCGACCAGGCCGATGCGTGAGTTGAAGTTGCAGATGCAGTGTGGGCAAGAGAAATTGAGAGGGGCTGAGGCGATACCGTTCATGGTAGTGGAGGTGGCAGTGGCGGTGAGAATGGCAGGAGCGGAGGGTGTGCATGGGGTATCGGTGTTGTCGGCATTGCGGTGAATTCCACTGTCATGGATGCGCATGTGACCGAATAGGCCCATGCGATGAGTGAATGCGCGAGGACAGTGAGGACAGGGGAGGCGGCGATCTTTGCTGTGGGTTGGTGCTCCAGGCACTGGTTCACTGTACGAGGGATTCGCAAGTGACCGACCAAGCCGATGCGTGAGGTGAATGTGCGTTTGCAATGAGGACAGTTTAGTAGGGAGTCCTTATCGCTTATGGTGGTGGTGGTTGCCGTGGTGGGGGTAACAGGTGATGAGTATTGGGATGTGGTCTCTTTGATGGTGGGAGTAATGGAATTGGTGCCAGAGGTGAGGGTAGGGGGAGGTCCGAAGGAGGGATGGCAGAATTTGACGTAGAAGTTGAAATTGTCTGATTGTTGGTGCATTGCGTCTGAAGATGTTGGAAGGGCTTGGGCATTAGCGGTGTTGGTCCGGGGCGCTGGTGATTTTCGTGCCGCTCTTTTGGCCTTGGCGGTTGCTATCCGGTTGGCTTCGTAGATTTCTGCCCCTGTCTTTACTGTCCTCCAGGCCGATCGGCTCCGGGCGAGGTCCTCCCAGGTCGCCGGGCTGGTCTGCAGCTTCTTGAGGGAGGTTTTCAGCTGTATTTGTAGCGTCGTACTTGACCCACTTGTCAACGAGAACCCGCGGTGACATTTCCATAGAAGAGTCGTTTGGGTAGTCGTTCGTTGTCCATCCTCACAAGGTGGCCGCTCCAGCAGAGCATAGTTCCAACTTTTCCGTGTCCGGGATCCTGTATTGCCATCTCAGCTTTAGTATTCTGTTGAGGCAGCTGAGGTGGAAGTGGTTGAGCTTCCGCGCCTGCTTTAGGTAGATCGTCCAAGTCTCCACTCTAAACAGCATCGTTGGCAATATGACAGCTTTGTGCATCTTGAGTTTGGTGCTGAGGTGTAGACCGTGTCGATTCCAGACCACGTTCTACATGCGTCCAAAGGCTTGGCTGGCTTTGGCGATCCAAAGGGCGATCTCATTGTCGACTTTGGTGCTGCGGGAGAGATTTCTGCCGAGGTACGTGAAGTTATCTACAGATTTCAGTTGGGTGCTATTGTTCTTCATGTGAGCTGCGGTGTAGATTGTATTGGATGGCGACTGATGCATCACAACCGTTTTCTCAGTGTTGCTGCGAAGTCCGAAGTTGTCACAGGCGGCAGCGAAGAGGTCTATGCTCCTTTGCCTTTCCTCTTCTGTCGTTGCATTGAGTGCGCAGGCGTCAGCGAAGAGAAGTTCGGGGATTGTGGCTGTGGATACGCGCGAGCGGAAGTGCATCTGCCGTTGGTTGAAGAGTCGGCCGTCGATACGGTAGGTGATGCGGATCCCGGGGCGTTCGTCACGGTAGGCCTCCGTTAGCATGGCAGAGAACATGAGACTGAAGAGGGTAGACACAAGGACGCAGCCCTGCTTCACTCCGTTGGTCATTGCGGATGCTTCGGATACTGTTCCGTTGTCAGCAACGCGCGCCATCATCCCGTAGTGAAGCTGACGCACCATATGCGTGAACCGTTCAGGACAGCTGCATTTCTGCATGATTTTCCACAACCCGTCACGATTCATCGTGTCAAAGGCTTTCTTCAGATCCACGAAGGCAGTGTAGAGGTGAGTCCGCATCTCCTGGCACTTCTCTTGCCGATTGTTCCTCGGTGTCGTCGGTGTCGGAAGTCACATTGGGTTTCCGGGAGCAGTCCTTGATCCAGGTGAGCATTCAGACGATTGATGAGAATTCGGGCAAAGATCTTTCCGGCAATGTTCAGCAGCGGGATTCCTTGGTGGTTGTCGCAGGGTTGGTGGTGCCCTTTCTTCTTGTAGAGATGGACAACGGTGGCGTCTATGAAATCCTGAGGGACTTGTCCTTGGTGCCACATCTCCTGAAAGATCGCTGTGAGTCGGTGCATCTGTTGGGCTCCACCATGCTTGTAAATCTCAGCAGGGATCGCGTCTGAACCAGGTTCTTTCCTGCTGGAGAGTTGCTGCACGGCTCTGATGGTTTCTTGGAGAGAGGGCGGGAGATCAAGGTCGGTGTTGATTTTCACTACAGGCAGGCGATCAATGGCGGCGTCGCAGATGGTGGAGGGCTGGTTGAGAAGGCTTTGAAAATGTTCCGCTCATCGCGTCAGCATTTGCGTCTTCTCAGTGAGAAGTGTCCTGCCGTCGGCACTGAGACGAGGGGTGGCGAGCACATGGATATCCACGACTATTAGGACGCACATGCGTGTGCGAGTGGAAGTCGACCGAGTGTCTGTGGGTCAGTGAGTCGGACAGCGCTCGCGGCGAAGTAGCATGACCATGAGACAAGGAGCCAAACTTCAGTCCAAAACCCGTGAAGGAAATCCAAACCACAAGGCAGCACTGAAATCGTCTGAACGACGGCAAACCCTAATCTGGTACACCGATTTATGTAGACTCCTTCATCTCTACGACCCCTAACGATAACCGTTAACCCTCCCCCGGCATTAATTCCACAGTCCTAGTCCTAAGCCTAACAGTAACTGAGGCCGACTGATCGGATTCTAACTTCCAATATCACATGACTACCCAAATCACATAAGTAGGCAACTAACATGTGATAAACACTTGCTCCTACACAATGCATCCTAACCAAAAATATTAAGCTAGTAGATATTAGTAACACGCATGTCCAGTTAATATGAGTATTAAGTGATGGTTAGGTATCCCAACCGTCCTCAAAAATTCTGCAATTTCACCGATTTAGTAACTAACAAAGCATCCGAGACGCCAGAAACTCTCAACTGGAGTATATATGAAGAAATTCTAACGTGTCTTGTCGTTGACAGAATATAACCTCTGTGGGAAAGGCGATTAAGCTACGTTCAATGGCTAGGAAGCTTAAGCGGCAGCAGAACAAAACCCCAATCACCAACCTAGGTTGAGTAAATGGACTAAATTTGTCCCTTTTTTCAGGTTGAGGTCTTCTAAGTGGAGGCTCTAAGTCCTCAATATGCGCCTGCATAAATACTTTACCGCTCATTGTCTAGCATCGTTCGTATTCTTTCCTCTGCATCTTCAGAGATTCAGGAAACCTTTGGTGTCCTCATCTTAGAAAGTGAGATCCAGGCCTTTGAGAGGATTGCAAGGCGGCACTTCTTGAAAACACGCCAACGTTACATTCCCGAACCCTGGATACCGATCCAGTGGGCTGTTCGTCTCGTACAAAAAGCTGGAATGCACGCGAATATAGCAGATCCTAAGATAATCCATGATGTCCTGAAGGTAAGCCGTTGAATTTGTCATTAAAAATTGTTTCGAAGAGCTTACGAGGTGCTCAAACATCTCTCCGGTGTTCCATGTAGCCGGGGAAGTTATCTAGACCTGCAACCACAGGATCAATTTACATAATGATGGCTCCTAAAGAGACGCCAGCTGACCTTAATGGGTTGAATCATTGCAAATGCTGGTGCTAGTGAAGTCATTAAGTTCCAGTCAAGAAGTCTGAAGGTACAGTAATCGTTGATCAAACAAAAATTATAGTTTCAGAAGACTAGTTGGAATGGAACCGACAAAGACAAGGGAGACCGGAATGGCCATTTCTGGCTTATTAGCCGTCATCAGCCAGTCATACCCAATCCCAAGTGTGGCACACCTGGGATTCGAACCCGCGACCTTTGGTATTTGAGTCGAACGCTCTACCATTTGAGCCACGGGCTCGTTGTTTTGTCGGTTGTGATCGGGAATATGATGATAGTGTGGGGCTCACCGATCTGCTTAAGGAACATGCATGTTCCGTTGTGCCCTGGAGCTCAGACTAGAGCCCTCGCAGGCGGTCGCATAGCGACGTGTAGCATATGATGGAATGGAACCGACAAAGACAAGGGAGACCGGAATGGCCATTTCTGGCTTATTAGCCGTCATCAGCCAGTCATACCCAATCCCAAGTGTGGCACACCTGGGATTCGAACCCGCGACCTTTGGTATTTGAGTCGAACGCTCTACCATTTTGAGCCACGGGCTCGTTGTTTTGTCGGTTGTGATCGGGAATATGATGATAGTGTGGGGCTCACCGATCTGCTTAAGGAACATGCATGTTCCGTTGTGCCCTGGAGCTCAGACTAGAGCCCTCGCAGGCGGTCGCATAGCGACGTGTAGCATATGAACCTTCGCATTTATTGTTGATTTTTTGGGTTTTCTTGAGAAGAACGCTGAAAACAAGCCGGTGTTACAGAAGGTTTTGCATGTTGATGCTTTCCTAAGAGCACAGTTATAAAGATCATAAAAAGTCAGTCATTTAAGGCCTAAAATCCTGCTAGTTCGAGCTGTCAAGGTTGAGGACCTGACTGCTGTAAAAGGCGTCCCCATCATGACTAACAAAATTGGCGAGTTTTCGTTTGTTAGTCCTTTGTCATGTACATCTCTAATAAAAACCTCCCTGTACTCATCCAATGCGTAGTTAAGTAACCTTTGGTTGACAAAGAACGCTTTATACGCAAGGTGGATAGTTTATCGCCCCTTTGTGAGCAACGAGCTGCCGAACCGCTCATCTTTCTTTGACCTTGATAGCACACATGGTAAGCGTTCGCGATAGAAGGATCGAGTAAATCAGAAGGGTAAACTGTTTGCCCTTAAGGACACTGGATACAATTGAATAAACGATTCCAGTGTCTGTATTTCTCGACAGCACCTATGGGGCGTAAGTTTACTTGTCGTAATCTTGATTACTTAATTAATACAAGTAGCTAGTATTTCAATAGTTTCTGCTGTCAATAATGCGATCTTATTCTTTGACGTTGGAATCGGCAAATTTCGACAGCAGTTGCAAAAATCTTCAGGTCTACAGCAGTTTAACCATGCCACTGGTGTATACTCAAAGTAAGTCGACCTGCTTGTAGGCAATAAAATGGATCGATTACAAATCCGAACATACCTTGTCGACTTAAGAACATCATTGCCTCTGCACAATGACAAGTTGTTCATTTTTTAATAAAAATGTGCATCTATTCTGAAGCATATTTACTGAAATTTTTGTTCGGGTTATTGGCATTTGGTTTCAACTACCTACTATTTTTTAGGGCAGTCAAACCATCCTTCGACGACATTGCGACGCGGGTTTCAAATTCCCATAGTTTCAGCGCCTTCGGCTCAGTTGAATTTGAGTAGCCAAAGGAGCATTAAGTCGGATTCACAGTGTTGGATACAAAGTTTGCGCAGAAGAGCACTATCGAGCCGAACTCAAGGTTTTCTCAGGAATAGCACTCAAAATATGTGGTCCAACGACCTGATGTACTAATGCCACCCCACTACCATATCATCAATGTCGTGAGGGCACTAGGAGATTGCAATAATTTATATGCCAACGTTAGATAATCGTACCTCAAAGTTCATGCCGAAAAACCTATTTGCTATTGTCGGGGTGTACTTATATGTGTGCCGGACTTCAAGCCTTCTGATTGGGGCAGCGTTGCCTCAGGCCTCTCCTTATAGTTTGAGATATATTTTCGATCACTGAGCTGCTCTTTATTGTACGGTCACCTACGAGGGTCTAGACTACGTGATCAAGGCACAACTGAAATTCCTTATACCGTTCCGAAACAAGGCTAGATGAGGTGAACAGCACTTATGAACCGACAGCATATTCAATAAAATCTGTGTTTGTGGGTGCTCCATTCCGGGCGCCTATGGCAACCTTTTGCGTCGTTCGCGCGTACTTCTGCACACTCGGACCAATGACAGCTTAGTTCTCCACTAATCACCTTCAAGATCGACACAGACATGCTCTTAATCAAGGTGCTGCGACGCATGCTCCACTCTGATTCGGCATAGTTGCTCTCGCGGCGCCAGACGTGTGTCCTCATCCGGCTGCCGACTTGTTACAACCTTTTCGCCAATCTTTCTCTTTAGAATACAATATTCCTCAACTGGCGTCCAACCGGACCGAGCATGACGGTCGTAGTGGTCAGAGTCTCCTGGCCGCGACGATTCAGAGTGCCGGAGCATTCGGTTAGGGCGCAGAAACTGGGTCGGGGTTAAGACCTAAACCTTACAGACTAATGATTCGGGTTTGATGGTTGTTGATGGAGCGTAGACCGCTAAAGCCATTCATGATTCCTTTAATCTTTTTGATAACCCAGTGTGAGTGACAGCTTAATGGTTTTGCCGCGTATGACTCAGCTTTCGTCCAGACGCCGTGATGACGATCGTATTTTAGCGTCCAATGGCTGGCCATGTTTCGGTTGGACTCTCAAATCCCACATTGGCGAATAAGACATCAACCGTTTACTCTCGGCTAGGGTTACACTATTTCTATCGCTGCCTTCCAAACCGCCTGACCAGGAAGTGTTTCGTTTATTTTGAATTTATTAGGTGAGCGTAATAGGCAATAACTTTGAAAACCATTTTTATTTACATTCTGGTGCGTCCCATACACTCTTTACCACATTCATCCAAAAATTGTCACTATTAAAATAATGATAACAAAGACAACATTCTCTCTCTCATCTCTTTGTCCACCAGTGTTCCACAAAGGCACAGCTGTTTTGCTAACACGCTTTCCATGAGTCGAGACGTATTCCAACACACTAGTCGGTGGAAAAATGTAGTCGATTCTACCTGAGGACTTTCTAAAAGGGGAAAAGAAACGAGACTATGTAATTCTCTTGAACGTGACTGAGGGGCGATGAAGCGAGAAGCAAGAGTCTGAGATTTGAAAGTCCTCATACTACATGCTGTCGAGGTGATCTGTAGCTCGCACTGTGGGCCTGTTGCGGCAGTTAAGACCATGACGGAAAGCCGGCCAGTACGACCTTCAGACCTAGTTCTGAATAGGAAGATAAGTTGTTGGACGCCGGTTGGCGGGATGTTATATTCTTTACAGAAGACAGGTTGGAGCAGTTGTCAGCTGGACGAGGGCACCCGTCCGGCACCGGGAGAATGACGGCCCGAGTGAGAGCGAGGCATGCGTCACAACGCCCTGGTGCTCCCTAGACGGGCCGCATAGATCAGGGGCACGACATATATTATTCCGGGTTTTGCTCCCATAACAAATGCCGAACATTGGCTCACGCCGCACCAGCCACTCTTGCTGTTATGGCCGTGGGATCTGGATTCAAGCCAGGCGGCACGGTCAGGAGAGTCTCGTGACCGCGCCAGCCACCTGTGTCCGACCCAACCTCTAGACTTCTAATCCATATTTCGACACTGGCGAAAGCACCGAGCGCGGTAGCTGCTAGCGTCACGTCACCGTCCCTGCACCACCCTCATGTAATGTGAGCTTACGGCGACATCGCTCAAAACCGATGGTCGTGAAATTTCCGTTGTCGTTAATCACAGCGCCTGAGCTGAGCATTAATACGTCTGGAGTTGGCCTTGACGCTGATTTGGCCAGTTTGCCGGTCGTGACTGCCTGAGAAACGGCATACTGCCCTGTGTAAAGTAGGCGTAAGCGAGCCACAGCGTGGGCAATATACATCCGCGGCAGAAGCCACCACTACTACTCAATGCCCAAGGTAAAGCACGTCATGCTGCCACACAGATGATTAACTGTCGTTTGGTTTTACCATAGCCTGCTGTGAACTTATTTGAATGTTCAGATGTAGCCAGCCTTCGGACTTTTGGTGCACGAAAAGAACGTTTATTTCAGGAAGAGAGAAGTCGCACTACTCCCATTCCTAGCGTCCTTTGAAAGTTTTTACGATGCACTCGATACTGTCTTCAATGATGGGTCACGTTGGAACCCGAAAAAGTCAGGCGAATAAGGCTTTTCCCAGCGATCACATCTACTTCTTCATGCACTAAAAGTCGTGGCCCAGAAGGCCGTCAACTGATAGGATAACTCGGTCCTTCTCAAGACCAAGATTCAGGTTATAAATGGCTCCATTTAAATGTGGCCTTAACTAACGCTCACTTGTGTGAGATCGCAGCCGTCCTTGCGCATCCAGCGGGTATCGGGTCGTGCATAGTACACGTAGACCGGCGGCTTATCACCCGAGCCGAAGTTTATTCCTCTCAAATTTGTCCTATCACCGAAAGAAAGTTTTGTGAGAGAAGAGAGACCGCGATATATGTCGCATAAATCTGCTCTTCCGTTCAAACTGTCACACAAGAAAGTTTCTACCATTTTAGCTGATTGGTTAGGCTGTTCCTTTCGGAGTTCTTTAGGCAAGGTTAGGGTATGTATCTTCACTCGGGAACATGTACGTGGATAAATTTAACCACAACACCTAATCCTAATCACAAGTCAAACGCCAAGTCCAATTCTAAACGCAAAATCCTAACCTAACACCAAATCCATTCTCTAACCCTAATATTAAACTCAAAACCTGAACACTAACCCTTACCTTAAGCATAACGCTAAAGCCCTAATGCAACCCATAATAGGAAAAACCTAACCTTAAACCTGCAAAATTCTTAGCAAAACCCCCACCCTAAAGCATTAAAAACAATAACCTCCTTCACGAGAAATTTTTGCCAATCAAACATCTCGAAAAATGCGCCTACCTAAATAAAATAAGTAGATACTTATCGAGCAGCAACCCAGGAGGTACAGCATGACATCCTCACTGTTCTTCTTGAAATTGGCAGTTGGAGAATTTGTATAGCTGCCCAGTCTATCCTTCTTTTTGCACTTTTTAGGTCGCGTAATAGCTGTATATAGTTAGTCATTCGCCAGGATACTCGGCGAGTCAATATGTGGAACGCAACGAAACAGTCGGTCTCTCCAGCAAATCCACCGCTCTGCCTGTGCCGGTCTTTGGCGTCTTCTACTTCCTGTTCCTCGCGGATGGCTGAAGGTACGTAGTCTTTCTGTATCCTACATTTGCGACTTGCATCTGCTTTACTCGTGGTACTTCTGGTATTGCCTCGTGAACAACCACCAAGATGCCTTTGTATAGCAGGTTGCACAAAATTAGATGCAAAGCGTTTCAACCTACACCCAAACAGTTGACCGAGCGTGCTGCTGCGGTCTGATCTGCATTAAACGATACTCAGGAGGATAAATAGACTGAGGGACTAAGAAAAGTACAACGGATAACAGACAGTTAGTTGAAGAGGGTCGAAGAGTTCAACAGGGAAGTAATAGAGCTATATGCCCTCAAAAGGAATCACCCACAATACAGACGACTTTTGCGCCAAACTCTAGGAAAAATAGGGTTAGGCTTATAGCGTAGCCTACAGCCAATATTGTATGTCCATTGGGTTTTAAGGCCCGCTGCCTCAAGGTCATTCACCATTGCAGTGAGCGGTTCCAGACTCGCTGACTGTTAACCAGTTGACCGACTTACACCGGACATATACCATAGTTAGACCGTCGTAGTCCGAAGATGTCCACCGCATACCTACACAGCAGGGTGGTGCAGGGACGGTGACTTGCGCGTGAATTAGTTTTAAAGTGATAGTAGACTTTCACAGCATCTACCGCACTCACTTTTCCCTAGCCCGCCTGTGCCCGGTGTCAAGACATATCAAGAAGAGCGGAGGCGTGATCGGGTACAGATGAATCATCTCCACGGGTGAGGAGAGCGGGTGCGGCATGAGCCCGCACCTACGCGTTCCCATGTTCGGCATTTGTTGTGAAAACCTTAATCCCAGATAAACTAATAATAACGCCTGCCGTACCTTCGATTCGGTCCCCCATGATGGTCTAGCGCATCTACCACGCGCAAGTTTAGGGGGCACACCGACACGTGTGTCCAGATAGCGCGACTGCCTAAATCAATTTCTCAGCCGATGAAGCACGGGCTACTAGACACGACGCCCCTCAGGACGCAGTCGAAACTGGGCCCCTGGATTTCGCCCCTGCTGCATCAGACAGCAGCTCGGGAGATTTTGCACAATAGATTGTTCAACGGGTAGGATAAGATTGGCGTTAAGCTTAATCTCCGATTAAGTTTTGCCGTTACGTTAGCGGTATCGCTAGGTAGGGCTCGTGGCAGGGGTTAGCCAGGAGGATATTTCTTTAATTTCTAGCATTAGCGCATTATTTGGATGGGGCGTTATTGTTCTCATGACCTGGTTGTGAGGGGCGGCATAAAAAGCGTCATCTTAACCGTTTTAACTGTGTGTCGGTTCCATCACTGGTGTGGCTTGCCGTCAGCCCCCGCTTTTCTGCCTTAAAACAGGTTGCTCTGTGTGTGATGAACCCTTCGGTGATGACTATGAGGACTTTGAGTGCTCCCGAGATTTTGACTACAATTTGGATGTCAGCTGCAGGCTTGTCCCACAGGACGCGAGGCGAGAGGTCCTTCCGACAGTCTGAAAAGGCAACCTTCGCGACCACGCCGATGGCCGCAGAGAACGATAATCTGCATTACGAATTCATCGAAAACCACAGAAGAAATTCAAGTCGGCGCGTAGCAATGAAAGAGGATAAAACGAGTGAGCTTTCTGCAACGATGTCATAATCTGCTGGAATTTTGCAGGAATTTTAGAATTATAACTACATAATAGCATTATAATAATTTGATGCGTAATATTATACATTATTATGGTGGTTAAGGCATTTATAATGGCATTAATCGAGCTGTAGCAGCAGCTTGAAGCAGGATTAGTCTAACAATAACATACGAATCTGTCAGATCCAGATGGCTGGAATGAGAGGTAAGGCAGATTTCCGAAGTATCCCTCTTCGACTTCTGAAAGCCTGGAGACCATCGACAGCTCTTGAACCTCGTCTGACGGTTTTAGAACACTCCGCCGCTGGCAGGCTGACCACGATGTGGACCATTGCTGGCGTACGGACTCCTCTCTCTGGCTCCTCTAGTGAGCAGCTTCACTGGCGTTCTACTACAGAATAATTAGTTTACCATGGAGTTTTCGTGGTTCCGTACAACCTGGCACCATTTGACTAATGGCCAATCCAAGCGCAGCTAGTTCCAATTTTATAAATACAGTGCATACGATTGTTAGATCAGACGCCTTATTACTGCAGTGGTTACCCGTCGTTCAACGGGTCTTTTTATCAAATTAAGTATGTCTTCTACGAGATGTCATGGAAATGTCTTTCCGTTGGGCTGGCTTACGTACAAATAGGTAATAAAACGCTTTTTGTTCGAATGTTTAATGAATTTGAGCTACTTCATTTGTGAAGCCTAGGTATTGCAATCTAATCAGAGGAAGATGGCAAAAACTTACTATAATCTTTCGAAGACCCCGGAAGTGCTTTAGCACTCTGATTTACAGCTTCTTTTACTAAGCAGTTTTGTTCTCAGAGTGGAGAAGCTCGTTTCCAAATATTTCTTTGGGCTAGGTGCGTTGCTCGTTTGAGCTTAAAAACACTCTCCTCCGATTCTCTCTTTTGCTGTCATCAAAACTTCACAAATTAATTTCACGCTTTAAAACCGTGTAGAGTCCAGAAATTTGAAAAATACATGGGTGCTTTAGTGTTCTTCCGCATGACCAGCAGCTCTCACAGAAAGTGCGTCCTGAAGACTGTTAACCTCCTATTCTCGATTTTCCTTTTCTAGCATTAAAACTTGGAAATAAGGCAGAACCTTATCGAACGACATACGACGGTACTGCCGTCGGAACCATACGAGAGGTTCTCTTTGATCGTAAGTAGCCATCGGAATGATATCTATTTAAAAATAATTACGCATTAATACGA
The DNA here is from genome assembly GCA_017591395.1 of Schistocephalus solidus. Lineage (NCBI taxonomy): Eukaryota > Metazoa > Platyhelminthes > Cestoda > Diphyllobothriidea > Diphyllobothriidae > Schistocephalus > Schistocephalus solidus. Next base: position 2,731 of record WEDG01003343.1, on the reverse strand, counting down.
CCTACTTTATCCTCGAGGAATGGTACATGCTTGCAACGGATAAGCGATGAATGCGAAGATGCGCCGGGCTTGCCCTTTGAGCCATTACAACAACTCTGCAGAAAGATAGTCTTCCTGGTATTCTTTTCGGTAGAATATCAATTTCTGGCTTTATTAGCTGTTATTAGCCAGCCATACAACTGCAGATGCTGTGGCGAACCCCAAGGCTCTCGAATTACAACCCGTTGGTTGGGGTTTTCTAACACCCTCAAATCTCATTGAGCCAAGGGCTCATTGTCCTGTCGACTCGCGATCGGGTAGTGGGACGTTCATCGTCCCGTCGTCGGCTCGGAGATTGAGCCTCCTACCACAGCAGCGAGATCGAGCGGTATTTCGTAACGCGATCGGTGCAGCCGTACCTGCCACAACAGGTTCTCAAAATGCGGAATTCTCCGTAAAATAACAATGCAAAATGTATACCGGTGGTAAGCATATGTCAAGTTTGGCCCTGAGGGCAGAATTCTATCGTTAAAATTCTTTCCAGCTGCTATGTACACTGGCATTCTCAAAAGGCATGACTCCGCAAACGATAGGTGAATCACACAAGTTACTTAATTTATTTATAGGTAGGAAGTTAATTAATTAACCTTTTAAAGCAGGTCACGTTTGTGCAAAACAAACACTAGGCAGTGCATAAACAAGGCTTGGCTAAGCACCTGGGCCGGTGCTGACGCAATTCACAAATAAGGGCTTTTATGTCGTCAGCCTATTCTCAGAATATATATATATATATATATATATATATATATAACGGCATTTAGTTTCATACGCTGCCAGCAGAGTGGAAGATCACTGGAAAGAGCTTTATAAGCCTGAAAGCTCAGATTCTCACCGAATCCATCATCAGAGACAGAGGCAGATAAGGGCAATTAGATCGCCCAGGGTTTTGCAGCATTTATAGGATGGGGTTGCTAGACACCAACATGCCGCAACACTGGCAGTTCCTGCGCAATGCAGATAGCTGCAGGTGGCGCGATAGCCGTCTGTAACGCCCAGCCGGCAGAGCGGTTGCCATGGCCGTTGCTGCGCCCCCAGCATGCCTGTCAAGATTATCGGTTCAAGCTCATCGCACGCGTTTGTCTGTGGGCGAATATGGGACCACATCGAGCTGCTGGACACTCTCGGAATTCGTCACTGCGGAGCGGCAGGTCATTGCGCTTGTAGATTGAGTGAGGGCTGAAACCATAACTCGAGCATTTCGCGGCTCACGGTTGTCGCATCTAGCGTGAAATTCGGCTTCATTAAACTTGAATGTGTGGCCAAGTCCCGTAGAAATGAGCCGTGACTTGAGGGGCTATTGGGCTGGCGTTCTCTCACCGTAGCTGCGTGCTCGGCCATTCGCGTTCATAGTCTTCCAGTTTCTCCGACATAGTTGCTGGTTCTGAAGAATCAACTAGACCCGGTAAACGACTCCAAACGTTTCTTGCGGCAGTGGGCCTTTCGGCCTCATGATCTGCCGCCTTATACCCGTTCAGTGAAATTCCAACGCCAAGGATGTGAGAAGCGCGCCAATAATTCCTGGCGACATTCGCGTAAGGTAGCGCTCGACAAAAATTTGGGGCCGGTCGACGGATCTGGTCTCATTTCCGAAGGCACATTTCGACGAGGTTGCGCGGGTAGCAATTCGATCTAAAACACCTTCGTCGAAGATATTGTAATTTGGCACCTTTGGCTTTCTCCAGCTCATCAGCGCCTACCACACGCAACTGCAGTTGTACTGGCTGGTGGCTGCTGTTGCAACTCAGTATTGCATCGTGTACGCCTTCCGAATGCTTCGACTTTCTCGGCACCACATTCTCTGCGGCAGACGAGGGACGGCAAAGGCCACGCCAGTTCGTTCCTCTTCCTCCATCGTAAACGCGCATGTCCGGGAAGACAGCGTTCAGATGTTCTTTGAATTCCAGTACCTGGTGACGATGGTGTGATCCACATACCGAGCACAGAAATTTGGTCTGTGGTGTCGGAAAACCAGTGACTACAGTTATGAGTCCTGAAATCGCTGACCTCATTGGCGTCTCCTCGTAGATTGCTCCGTCCATCGTGAAGCGTCTTAAGACAGAACTTCAAGAGTTGGAGGAGTTAGGCGTGTCCGAGGCGATTCTCCGTTTCAGCGTATTTGTCTAGTAGGAGTACTTCGATGGCAAGGTCTGCGGAATGAGAAAAGGGATGTGACATCAAAGGATATCATAACGTCATTTGGCAGTAGGCTTATCCCAAGAACTGTGTTGACGAACTGACGGCAGTGTCTGAAGTAGCGTTTCGGAATTTGAGAGCCGAAACAGCCATTTTGCCAATCCGTAGGTTGGAGCACCTTTAAGTGATACGATGGGTCTTATGGGAACGCCCCCTTTGTGCACTGTAGGAAGGCCGTAGAATCGGACCAAGGCCGTGTCCTGGGCTCTCGCTATGCGTCGGTCAACCGGCAATATTGGCCCCGAGTTTTCCAATGCCAACAACGTTGCATTGAGTTCACGTACCGGCATCATTTTTACGGGGTTGCTTGCACAAGGGACAGAGGACTGGCGGTCCTCCAGTAAACCTTTGGGTTTTTGAAGATAGGTTGTCCTGTCCAAAACGACCGTGGAACGCCTCTGGTCGCCTGCAGGATAACGAGAGGGTCGTTCTGGCGGTTGTTTTGGGACCGGACAACCTACCTACGACCGCCAGTCCTATGTCGCTTTTGTGCAAGCAA
>WEDG01003342.1:0-23317 GCA_017591395.1 Schistocephalus solidus | reverse complement strand
CACAATTTCTACACACAAAACCCAAGTATTTACTTCAGAACCTTACTTACCTGCACCTTTTCTGACCGTTGCTGAGAAGCTTCTTTTATAAACGATATCTACACACAAACTCAAATATAAACTTCAGAACCTTACTTTCCTCCACGTATTCTGACCGTGGCTGAGAAGCTTCCTCCATAAACCATTTCAACACACAAACCCAAGTATTTACCTAAAAACCTTACTAACCTGCACGTTTTCTGACCGTGGCAGAGAAGCTTCTTCCATACACAATTTCTTCACATAAAAGCGAGCATTAACGTCAAAACCTAACTTACCATCACCTATCATGACCTTGGCTGAGAAACTTTTTCCATACACCATTTCTACACATGAACCCAAATATTAACTTCAGAAACTAACTTACCTCCACCCTTTCTGACCGTTGCTGATAAGCTCCTTCCATACACCATTTCTACACTCACACCCAAGTATTAACTTCAGAACATTATTTACCGTCGCCTTTTCTGACCATGGCTGCGAAGCTTCTTTTATACACCATTTCTACACACAAACCGAAATATTAAACTTCGGAATCAACTTACCTCCACCTATTCTGACCGTGGCTGAGAAGCTTCTTCCATACACAATTTCTACACACAAACCCAAGTATTTACTGCAGAACCTTACTTACCTGCACCTTTTCTGACAGCGGCTGAGAAGCTTGTTGCAAACACCATTTATACCAAAAAAACCATAGTTTTAACTTCACAAGTTTACTTTCTTCCACCTATTCTGACCGTGGCTGAGAAGCTTCTTCTTAACACCATTACTACACACAAACCCGAGTATTTACTTCAGAACCTTACTAACCTGCACCTTTTCTGACCGTTGCTGAGAAGCTTGTTTTATGCACCATATCTACACACAAACCCATATATAAACTACTGAACCTCACTTACCTCCACATGTTCTGACCGTGGCTGAAAAGCTTCTTCCATACACCATTTCTACACTGAAACCCAAGTATTAAATTCATAACCTAACTTACCTACACCTTTTCTGACCATGGCTGCGAAGCTTCTTTTATACACCATTTCTACACACAATCTCAAATATAAACATCAGAACCTATTTTAACTCCACCTTTTTTTCTGACCGTGGCTGAGAAGCTTCATCAATTCACCTTTTCTACACACTCACCCAAGTATAAACTTCAAAACCTTACTTACCTCCACCTATTCTGACCGTGACTGAGTAGCTTCTTCCATACACAATTTCTTCACACAAAACCGAGCATTAACTTCAGAACCTAACTAACAATCACCTATAATGACCTTGGCTGAAAAACGTTTTCCATACACCATTTCTACACACGGACCCAAATATTAACTTCAGAAACTAACTTACCTCCACCTTTTCTGACCGTGGCTGAGAAGCTTCTTCCATACACCATTTCTACACACAAACTCAAATATAAACTTCGGAACCTAACTTAACTCCACCTATTCTGACCGTGGCTGAGAAGCTTCTTCAATTCACCTTTTCTACACACACACCCAAGTATAAACTTCGGAACCTAACTTTACTCCACCTATTCTGACCGTGGCTGAGAAGCTTCTTCAATTCACCTTTTCTACACACACACCCAAGTATACACTTCAAAACCTTACTTACCTCCACATATTCTGACCGTGGCTGAGAAGCTTCCTCCATACAGCATTTCAACACACAAACCCAAGTATTTACTTAAGAACCTTAATTACATACACCTTTTCTGACAGTGGCAGAGAAGCTTCTTTCATACAAACTTTCTTCACACAAAACCAAGCATTAACTTCAAAACCTAACTTTCCATCACCTGTAATGACCTTGGCTGAGAAACTTTTTCCATTCACCATTTCTACACACGAACCCAAATATTTTCTTCAGAAACTTATTTACATCCAAATATTCTGACCGTGGCTGAGAGGCTCCTTAATACACCATTTCAACACACAAACCCAAGTATTTACTGCAGAACCTTACTATCCTGCACCTTTTCTGACCATGGCTGCGAAGCTTCTTTTATACACCATTTCTACACACAAACTCAAATATAAACTTCAGAACCTAACTTACCATCACCTATAATGACCTTGGCTGAGAAACTTTTTCCATTCACCATTTCTACACACGAACACAAATATTAACTTCAGAAACTAATTTACATCCACATATTCTGACCGTGGCTGAGAGGCTCCTTAATACACCATTTCATCACACAAACCCAAGTATTTACTTAAGAACCTTACTTACCTGCACGTTTTCTGACCGTGGCAGAGAAGCTTCTTCCATAAACCATTTCTTCACACAAAACCTACCATTAACTTCAGAACCTAACTTACCATCACCTATAATGACCTTGGCTGAGAAGCTTATACCATACACCATTTCTACACACGAAACCAATTAATAACTTCAGAAACTAACTAACGTCCACCTATTCTGACCGTGGTTGAGAAGCTTCTTGAATTCACCTTTTCTACACACTCACCCAAGTATAAACTTCAAAACGTTACTAACCTACACCTTTCCTGACCATGACTGAGAAGCTTCTTCCATACACAATTTCTTCACAGAAAACCGAGCATTAACTGCAGAACCTAACTTACCATAACCTTTAATGTCCTTGGCTGAGAAACATTTTCCACACGCCATTTCTACACACGAACCCAAATATTTACTTCAGAAACTAACTTAACTCCACATATTCTGACCGAGGCTGAGAAGCTTCTTCCATACACCATTTCTACACACAAACTCATGTATTTACTGCAGAACCTTACTTACCTGCACCTTTTCTCTCCGCGACTGAGAAGCTTGTTGCACACACCATTTATACAGAAAAACCTTAGGTTTAACTTCACAAGCTTACTTTCTTCCACCTATTCTGACGGTGGCTAAGAAGCTTCTTCTTAACACCATTACTTAACACAAACCCAAGTATGTACTTCAGAACCTTACTAACCTGCAGCTTTTCAGACCGTTGCTGAGAAGCTTCTTTTATACACCATATCAAATATACATATCATATACACCAAACTCAAATATTAACTTCAGAACCTAACTAACCTCCACCTTTCTGACTGTGACTGAGAAGCTTCTTCCATACACAATTTCTTCACACAAACCCAAATATTTACTGCAGAAACCTTATTACCTGAACTTTTTCTGAGCGCGGCTGAGAAGCTTGTTGCACACACCATTTAAACACAAAAACCTCGAGTATAAACTTCACAACCTTACATTCTTCCACCTATTTTGACCGTGGCTGAGAAGGTTCTTCCTAACAGCAATGCTACACACAAACCCAAGTTTTTACTTCAGAAACTTACTAACCTGACCTTTTCTGACCGTTGCTGAGAAGCTTCTTTTATACACCATATCAACACACAAACTCAAATATTAACTTCAGAAACTAACTTACCTCCACCTATTCTGACCATAACTGGAAAGCTTACTCCATACACCATTTCAACACACAAACCCAAGTATTTACTGAAGAACCTTACTTACCTGCATCTTTTCTGACCGTGGCAGAAGATTCTTGCATACAGAATTTCTTCACACAACACCGAGCATTAACTTCAGAACCTAACTTACCATCACCTATAATGACCTTGGCTGAGAAGCTTATTCCATACACCAATACGACACACGAAACCAAATATTAATTTCAGAAACTAACTTACCTCTACCTATTCTGACCATGGCTGAGAAGCTTCTTCCATACACAATTTCTACACACTCACCCAAGTATTAACTTTAAAACCTTACTTCCCTCCACCTATTCTGACCGTGACTGAGAAGCTTCTTCCATTCACAATTTCTACACACATACTTAAGAAGTAACTTCAGAACCTTAGTTACCTCCACCTATTCTGACCGTGGCTGCGAAGCTTCTTCCATACACCATTTCTACACACAAACTCAAAAATAAACTTCAGAACCTAACTTATCTGCACCTTTTCTGACTTTGGCTGCGAAGCTTCTTTTATACACCATTTCTACACACAAACTTAAATATAATCTTCAGAACCTTACTTAAATGCACCTTTGCTGACTGCGGCTGAGAAGCTTGTTGCACACACCATTTATACACAAAAACCTTAGTATTAACTTCAAAATCTAACTTACCATCACCTTTAATTACCTTGGCTGAAAAGCTTATTCCATACACCATTTCTACACACGAACCCAAATATTAACTTCAGTAACTAACTTACCTCCACATATTCTGACCGTGGCTGAGAAGCTTCTTCCATTAACCATTTCTACACACAAACCCAAGTATTTACTGCAGAACCTTACTTACCTGCACCTTTTCTGACCGCGTCTGAGAAGCTTGTTGCACACACCATTTATACACAAAAAACTTAGTATTAACTTCACAACCTTACATTCTTCAACCTTTTCTGACCGTGGCTAAGAAGCTTCTTCTTAACACCATTACTACACACAAACCCAAGTATGTACTTCAGAACCTTACTTACCTGCACCATTTCTGACCGTTGCTGAGAAGCTTCTTTTATGCACCATATCTACAAACAAACTCAAATATTAACTTCAGAACCTTACTTTCCTCCACGTATTCTGACCGTGGCTGAGTAGCTTCCTCCATAAACCATTTCAACACACAAACCCAAGTATTTACTTAAGAACCTAACTTACCTGCACGTTTTTCTGACCGTGGCAGAGACGCTTCTTCCATACACCATTTCTTCACACAAAACATACCATTAACTTCAGAACCTAACTTACCATCACCTATAATGACCTTGGCTGAGAAGCTTATACCATACACCATTTCTACACATGAAACCAATTAATAACTTCAGAAACTAACTTACCTCCACCTATTCTGACGACGGCTGCGAAGCTTCTTTTATACACCATTTCATCACACAAACTCAAATATAAACTTCGGAACCAATTCTCTCCACCTATTCTGTCCGTGGTTGGGAAGCTTCTTCAATTCACCTTTTCTACACTCTCACCCAAGTATAAACTTCAAAACGTTTTTTACCTCCACCTTTCCTGACCGTGACTGAGAAGCTTCTTCTAAAAAACAATTTCTTCACACAAAACCGAGCATTAACTTCAGAACCTAACTTACCATCACCTATAATGTCCTTGGCTGAGAAACGTTTTTCCACACACCATTTCCACACACGAACCCAAATATTAACTTCAAAAACTAAATTACCTCCACATATTCTGACCGAGGCTGAGAAGCTTCTTCCATACACGATTTCTACACACAAACTCATGTATTTACTGCAGAACCTTACTTACCTGCACCTTTTCTGTCCGCGGCTGAGAAGCTTGTTGCACACACCATTGATACAGAAAAACCTTAGTATTAACTTCACAAGCTTACTTTCTTCCACCTATTCTGAACGTGGCTGAGAAGCTTCTTCTTAACACCATTACTACACACAAACCTGAATTTTTAATTCAGAACCTTACTAACCTGCACCTTTTCAGACCGTTGCTGAGAAGCTTCTTTTATACTCCATATCTACACACAAACTCAAATATAAACTTCAGAACCTAACTTACCATCACCTATAATGACCTTGGCTGAGAAACTTTTTCCATTCACCATTTCTACACACAAACACAAATATTAACTTCAGAAACTAATTTACATCCACATATTCTGACCGTGGCTGAGAGGCTTCTTAATACACCATTTCATCACACAAACCCAAGTATTTACTTAAGAACCTTACTTACCTGCATCTTTTCTGACCGTGGCAGAGAAGATTCTTGCATACAGAATTTCTTCACACAACACCGAGCATTAACTTCAGAACCTAACTTACCATCACCTATAATGACCTTGGCTGAGAAGCTTATTCCATACACCAATACGACACACGAAACCAAATATTAATTTCAGAAACTAACTTACCTCTACCTATTCTGACCATGGCTGAGAAGCTTCTTCCATACACAATTTCTACACACTCACCCAAGTATTAACTTTAAAACCTTACTTCCCTCCACCTATTCTGACCGTGACTGAGAAGCTTCTTCCATTCACAATTTCTACACACATACTTAAGAAGTAACTTCAGAACCTTAGTTACCTCCACCTATTCTGACCGTGGCTGCGAAGCTTCTTCCATACACCATTTCTACACACAAACTCAAAAATAAACTTCAGAACCTAACTTATCTGCACCTTTTCTGACTTTGGCTGCGAAGCTTCTTTTATACACCATTTCTACACACAAACTTAAATATAATCTTCAGAACCTTACTTAAATGCACCTTTGCTGACTGCGGCTGAGAAGCTTGTTGCACACACCATTTATACACAAAACCTTAGTATTAACTTCAAAAAATCTAACTTACCATCACCTTTAATTACCTTGGCTGAAAAGCTTATTCCATACACCATTTCTACACACGAACCCAAATATTAACTTCAGTAACTAACTTACCTCCACATATTCTGACCGTGGCTGAGAAGCTTCTTCCATTAACCATTTCTACACACAAACCCAAGTATTTACTGCAGAACCTTACTTACCTGCACCTTTTCTGACCGCGTCTGAGAAGCTTGTTGCACACACCATTTATACACAAAAAACTTAGTATTAACTTCACAACCTTACATTCTTCAACCTTTTCTGACCGTGGCTAAGAAGCTTCTTCTTAACACCATTACTACACACAAACCCAAGTATGTACTTCAGAACCTTACTTACCTGCACCATTTCTGACCGTTGCTGAGAAGCTTCTTTTATGCACCATATCTACAAACAAACTCAAATATTAACTTCAGAACCTTACTTTCCTCCACGTATTCTGACCGTGGCTGAGTAGCTTCCTCCATAAACCATTTCAACACACAAACCCAAGTATTTACTTAAGAACCTAACTTACCTGCACGTTTTCTGACCGTGGCAGAGACGCTTCTTCCATACACCATTTCTTCACACAAAACCTACCATTAACTTCAGAACCTAACTTACCATCACCTATAATGACCTTGGCTGAGAAGCTTATACCATACACCATTTCTACACATGAAACCAATTAATAACTTCAGAAACTAACTTACCTCCACCTATTCTGACGACGGCTGCGAAGCTTCTTTTATACACCATTTCATCACACAAACTCAAATATAAACTTCGGAACCAATTCTCTCCACCTATTCTGTCCGTGGTTGGGAAGCTTCTTCAATTCACCTTTTCTACACTCTCACCCAAGTATAAACTTCAAAACGTTTTTTACCTCCACCTTTCCTGACCGTGACTGAGAAGCTTCTTCCAAAAACAATTTCTTCACACAAAACCGAGCATTAACTTCAGAACCTAACTTACCATCACCTATAATGTCCTTGGCTGAGAAACGTTTTCCACACACCATTTCCACACACGAACCCAAATATTAACTTCAAAAACTAAATTACCTCCACATATTCTGACCGAGGCTGAGAAGCTTCTTCCATACACGATTTCTACACACAAACTCATGTATTTACTGCAGAACCTTACTTACCTGCACCTTTTCTGTCCGCGGCTGAGAAGCTTGTTGCACACACCATTGATACAGAAAAACCTTAGTATTAACTTCACAAGCTTACTTTCTTCCACCTATTCTGAACGTGGCTGAGAAGCTTCTTCTTAACACCATTACTACACACAAACCTGAATTTTTAATTCAGAACCTTACTAACCTGCACCTTTTCAGACCGTTGCTGAGAAGCTTCTTTTATACTCCATATCTACACACAAACTCAAATATAAACTTCAGAACCTAACTTACCATCACCTATAATGACCTTGGCTGAGAAACTTTTTCCATTCACCATTTCTACACACAAACACAAATATTAACTTCAGAAACTAATTTACATCCACATATTCTGACCGTGGCTGAGAGGCTTCTTAATACACCATTTCATCACACAAACCCAAGTATTTACTTAAGAACCTTACATACCTGCACGTTTTCTGACCGTGGCAGAGAAGCTTCTTCCATAAACCATTTCTTCACACAAAACCTACCATTAACTTCAGAACCTAACTTACCATCACCTATAATGACCTTGGCTGAGAAGCTTATACCATACACCATTTCTACACACGAAACCAATTAATAACTTCAGAAACTAACTAACGTCCACCTATTCTGACCGTGGTTGAGAAGCTTCTTGAATTCACCTTTTCTACACACTCACCCAAGTATAAACTTCAAAACGTTACTAACCTACACCTTTCCTGACCATGACTGAGAAGCTTCTTCCATAAACAATTTCTTCACAGAAAACCGAGCATTAACTGCAGAACCTAACTTACCATAACCTATAATGTCCTTGGCTGAGAAACATTTTCCACACGCCATTTCTACACACGAACCCAAATATTTACTTCAGAAACTAACTTAACTCCACATATTCTGACCGAGGCTGAGAAGCTTCTTCCATACACCATTTCTACACACAAACTCATGTATTTACTGCAGAACCTTACTTACCTGCACCTTTTCTGTCCGCGACTGAGAAGCTTGTTGCACACACCATTTATACAGAAAAACCTTAGGTTTAACTTCACAAGCTTACTTTCTTCCACCTATTCTGACGGTGGCTAAGAAGCTTCTTCTTAACACCATTACTAAACACAAACCCAAGTATGTACTTCAGAACCTTACTAACCTGCAGCTTTTCAGACCGTTGCTGAGAAGCTTCTTTTATACACCATATCAAATATACATATCATATACACCAAACTCATATATTAACTTCAGAACCTAACTAACCTCCACCTTTTCTGACTGTGACTGAGAAGCTTCTTCCATACACAATTTCTTCACACAAACCCAAATATTTACTGCAGAAACCTTATTACCTGAACTTTTTCTGAGCGCGGCTGAGAAGCTTGTTGCACACACCATTTAAACACAAAAACCTCAGTATAAACTTCACAACCTTACATTCTTCCACCTATTTTGACCGTGGCTGAGAAGGTTCTTCCTAACAGCAATGCTACACACAAACCCAAGTTTTTACTTCAGAAACTTACTAACCTGACCTTTTCTGACCGTTGCTGAGAAGCTTCTTTTATACACCATATCAACACACAAACTCAAATATTAACTTCAGAAACTAACTTACCTCCACCTATTCTGACCATAACTGGAAAGCTTACTCCATACACCATTTCAACACACAAACCCAAGTATTTACTGAAGAACCTTACTTACCTGCATCTTTTTTTTTGACCGTGGCAGAGAAGATTCTTGCATACAGAATTTCTTCACACAACACCGAGCATTAACTTCAGAACCTAACTTACCATCACCTATAATGACCTTGGCTGAGAAGCTTATTCCATACACCAATACTACACACGAAACCAAATATTAATTTCAGAAACTAACTTACCTCTACCTATTCTGACCATGGCTGAGAAGCTTCTTCCATACACAATTTCTACACACTCACCCAAGTATTAACTTTAAAACCTTACTTCCCTCCACCTATTCTGACCGTGACTGAGAAGCTTCTTCCATTCACAATTTCTACACACATACTTAAGAAGTAACTTCAGAACCTTAGTTACCTCCACCTATTCTGACCGTGGCTGCGAAGCTTCTTCCATACACCATTTCTACACACAAACTCAAAAATAAACTTCAGAACCTAACTTATCTGCACCTTTTCTGACTTTGGCTGCGAAGCTTCTTTTATACACCATTTCTACACACAAACTCAAATATAATCTTCAGAACCTTACTTAAATGCACCTTTGCTGACTGCGGCTGAGAAGCTTGTTGCACACACCATTTATACACAAAAACCTTAGTATTAACTTCAAAATCTAACTTAACATCACCTTTAATTACCTTGGCTGAAAAGCTTATTCCATACACCATTTCTACACACGAACCCAAATATTAACTTCAGTAACTAACTTACCTCCACATATTCTGACCGTGGCTGAGAAGCTTCTTCCATAAACCATTTCTACACACAAACCCAAGTATTTACTGCAGAACCTTACTTACCTGCACCTTTTCTGACCGCGTCTGAGAAGCTTGTTGCACACACCATTTATACACAAAAAACTTAGTATTAACTTCACAACCTTACATTCTTCAACCTTTTCTGACCGTGGCTAAGAAGCTTCTTCTTAACACCATTACTACACACAAACCCAAGTATGTACTTCAGAACCTTACTTACCTGCACCATTTCTGACCGTTGCTGAGAAGCTTCTTTTATGCACCATATCTACACACAAACCCAAGTATTTACTGCAGAACCTTACTTACCTGCACCTTTTTCTGACCGCGTCTGAGAAGCTTGTTGCACACACCATTTATACACAAAAAACTTAGTATTAACTTCACAACCTTACATTCTTCAACCTTTTCTGACCGTGGCTAAGAAGCTTCTTCTTAACACCATTACTACACACAAACCCAAGTATGTACTTCAGAACCTTACTTACCTGCACCATTTCTGACCGTTGCTGAGAAGCTTCTTCCACAAACCATTTCTACACACAAACCCAAGTATTTACTGCAGAACCTTACTTACCTGCACCTTTTCTGACCGCGTCTGAGAAGCTTGTTGCACACACCATTTATACACAAAAAACTTAGTATTAACTTCACAACCTTACATTCTTCAACCTTTTCTGACCGTGGCTAAGAAGCTTCTTCTTAACACCATTACTACACACAAACCCAAGTATTTACTTAAGAACCTAACTTACCTGCACGTTTTCTGACCGTGGCAGAGACGCTTCTTCCATACACCATTTCTTCACACAAAACCTACCATTAACTTCAGAACCTAACTTACCATCACCTATAATGACCTTGGCTGAGAAGCTTATACCATACACCATTTCTACACACGAAACCAATTAATAACTTCAGAAACTAACTTACCTCCACCTATTCTGACGACGGCTGCGAAGCTTCTTTTATACACCATTTCTACACACAAACTCAAATATAAACTTCGGAACCAATTCTCTCCACCTATTCTGTCCGTGGTTGGGAAGCTTCTTCAATTCACCTTTTCTACACTCTCACCCAAGTATAAACTTCAAAACGTTACTTACCTCCACCTTTCCTGACCGTGACTGAGAAGCTTCTTCCAAAAACAATTTCTTCACACAAAACCGAGCATTAACTTCAGAACCTAACTTACCATCAACTATAATGTCCTTGGCTGAGAAACGTTTTCCACACACCATTTCCACACACCAACCCAAATATAAACTTCAAAAACTAACTTACCTCCACATATTCTGACCGAGGCTGAGAAGCTTCTTCCATACACGATTTCTACACACAAACTCATGTATTTACTGCAGAACCTTACTTACCTGCACCTTTTCTGTCCGCGGCTGAGAAGCTTGTTGCACACACCATTGATACAGAAAAACCTTAGTATTAACTTCAAAAGCTTACTTTCTTCCACCTATTCTGAACGTGGCTGAGAAGCCTATTCTAAACACCATTACTACACACAAACCTGAATTTTTAATTCAGAACCTTACAAACCTGCACCTTTTCAGACCGTTGCTGAGAAGCTTCTTTTATACTCCATATCTACACACAAACTCAAATATTAACTTCAGAACCTAACTTACATCCACCTTTTCTGACTGTGACTGAAAAGCTTCTTCCATACACAATTTCTTCACACAAATCCGAGCATACACTTCAGAAACTAACTGAACATCACCTATAATGACCTTGGCTGAGAAGCTTCTTTTATACACCATTTCTGCACACAAACCCAAATATTTACTGCAGAAACTTAATTACCTGAACTTTTTCTGAGCGCGGCTGATAAGCTTGTTGCACACGCCATTTATACACAAAAACCTCAGTATAAACTTCACAACCTTACATTCTTCCACCTATTCTGACCGTGGCTGAGAAGCTTATACCATACACCATTTCTACACACGAAACCAATTAATAACTTCAGAAACTAACTTACCTCCACCTATTCTGACGACGGCTGCGAAGCTTCTTTTTATACACCATTTCTACACACAAACTCAAATATAAACTTCGGAACCAATTCTCTCCACCTATTCTAACCGTGGTTGAGTAGCTCCTTCAATTCACCTTTTCTACACACTCACCCAAGCATAAACTTCAAAACGGTACTAACCTACACCTTTCCTGACCGTGACTGAGAAGCTTCTTCCATGCACAATTTCTTCACACAAAACCGAGCATTAACTTCAGAACCTAACTTACCATCAACTATAATGTCCTTGGCTGAGAAACGTTTTCCACACACCATTTCCACACACCAACCCAAATATAAACTTCAAAAACTAACTTACCTCCACATATTCTGACCGAGGCTGAGAAGCTTCTTCCATACACGATTTCTACACACAAACTCATGTATTTACTGCAGAACCTTACTTACCTGCACCTTTTCTGTCCGCGGCTGAGAAGCTTGTCGCACACACCATTGATACAGAAAAACCTTAGTATTAACTTCACAAGCTTACTTTCTTCCACCTATTCTGACCGTGGCTGAGAAGCTTCTTTGTAACACCATAACTACACACAAACCCGAATTTTTAATTCAGAACCTAACTAACCTGCACCTTTTCAGACCGTTGCTGAGAAGCTTCTTTTATACACCATATCTACACACAAACTACGATATTTAATTCGGAACCTAACTAACCTCCACCTTTCTGACTGTGACTGAGAAGCTTCTTCCATACACAATTTCTTCTTACAAAACCGAGCATTAACTTCAGAAACTAACATACCATCACCTATAATGACCTGGGCTGAAAAGCTTATTCCACACACCATTTCTAAACACGAACCCAAATATTAACTTCAGTATTAACTAACCTCCACATATTCTGACCGTGGCTGAGAAGCTTCTTCCATACACCATTTCTACACACAAACCAAAGTATTTACTGCAGAACCTTACTTACCTGCACCTTTTCTGACCGCGTCTGAGAAGCTTGTTGCACACACCATTAATACATAAAAAACTTAGTATTAACCTCACAACCTTACCTTCTTCCACCTTTTCTGACCGTGGCTAAGAAGCTTCTTATTTACACCATTACTAAACACAAACCCAAGTATGTACTTCAGAACCTTATTTACCTGCACCTTTTCTGACCGTTGCTGAGAAAATTCTTTTATACACCATATCTACACACAAACTCAAATATTAAATTCAGAACCTAACTAACCTCCACCTAATCTGACTGTGGCTGAGAAGCTTCTTCCATACACTATTTCTACACACAAACCCAAGTATTTACTGCAGAACCTTACTTACCTGCACCTTTTCTGACTGCGGCTGAGAAGCTTGTTGCACACACCATATATACACAAAAAACTAAGTATTAACTACACAACCTTACTTTCTTCCACCTTTCCTGACCGTGGCTGAGAAGCGTCTTTTAACACCATTACGACACACAAACCCAGATATGTACTTCAGAACCTAACTTACATGCACCTCTTCTGACCGTTGCTGAGAAGCTACTTTTGTACACCATATCTACACACAACCTCAAATATTAATGTAAGAACCTTACTTACCTCCAACTAATCTGACCGTGGCTGAGAAGCTTCCTCCATACACCATTTCAACACACAAACCCAAGTTTTATCTGCAGAAACTTACTAACCTGCACCTTTTCTGACCGTGGCCGAAAACCTTCTTCCATACACAATTTCTTCACTCAAAACCGAGCATTAACTTCAGAACCTAGTTTACCATCACCTATAATGACCTTGGCTGAGAAGCTTATTCCATACACCATTTCTTCACACGAACCCAAATATTTAATTCAGAAACAAACTGACCTCCACCTATTCTGACCGTGGATGAGAAGATTCTTCTATACACCATTTCTACACACAAACTAAAATATAAATTTCAGAACCTAACTTTACTCCACCTCTTCTGACCGCGGCTGAGAAGCTTCTTCCATACACCATTACTTAACACTCACCCAAGTATAAACTTCAAAACCTAACTTCCCTCCACCTTTTCTGACCGTGACTGCAAAGCTTCTTCCATACACCATTTCTACACACAAACTCAAATATAAACTTCAGAACCTAACTTACCATCACCTATATTGACCTTGGCTGAGAAGTTTTTCCACACACCATTTCTACACACGAACCCAAATATTATCTTCAGAAACTAACTTACCTCCACATATTCTGACCGTGGCTGAGAAGCTTCTTCCATACACCATTTCTACACACAAACCCAAATATTTACTGCAGAAACTTAATTACCTGCACCTTTTCTGAGCACGGCTGAGAAGCTTGTTGCACACACCATTTATACACAAAAACCTCAATATAAAATTCACAACCTTACATTCTTCCACCTATTCTGACCGTGGCTGAGAAGGTTCTTCCTAACAGAATTACTACACACAAACCCAAGTTTTTACTTCAGAACCTAACTTACCTCCACCTATTCTGACCGTTACTGAAAAGCTTCCTCCATAGACCATTTCAACACACAAACCCAAGTATTAACTGAAGAACCTTACTTACCTGCACCTTTTCTGACCGTGGCGGAGAAGATTCTTGCATACACAATTTCTTTACACAAAACCGAGCATTTACTTCAGAACCTAACTTGCCATCACCCATAATGACCTTGGCTGAGAAAATTATTCCATATACCATTTCTTCACACAAACCCAAATATTAATTTCAGAAACAAACTAACCTCCACCTATTCTGACCGTGGCTAAGAAGCTTCTTCCATACACCATTTCTACACACAAACTCAAATATAAATTTCAAAACCTAACTGAACTCCACCTATTCTGACCGTGGCTGCGAAGCTTCTTCCATACACCATTTCTACACACAAACTCAAATATAAACTTCAGAACCTTACTGACCTGCACCTTTTCTGACTATGGCTGCGAAGCTTCTTTTATACACCATTTCTAAACACAAACTCAAATATAAACTTCAGAACCGTACTTACCGGCACCTTTTCTGACCGTTGCTGAGAAGCTTCTTTTATACACCATATCTACACACAAACTCAAATATTAACTTCAGAACCTAACTTACCTCCACCTAATTTGACCGTGGTTGAGAAGCTTCTTCCATAAACAATTTTAACACACAAACCCAAGTATTCACTGCAGGAACTTACTAACCTGCATCTTTTCTGACCGTGGCCGAGAAGCTTCTTCCATACACAATTTCTTCACTCAACACCAACTATTAACTTAAAAACCTAACTTACCATCACCTAAAATGACCTTGGCTAAGAAGCTTATTCCATACACCATTTCTTCACACGAACCCAAATATTAACTTCAGAAACTAAGTTACCTCCACCTTTTCTGACTGTGGCTGAGAAGCTTCTTAAATACACCATTTTTAAACACAAACTCAAATATAAACTTTAGAACCTAACTTACCTCCACATATTCTGACCATGGCTGAGAAGCTTCTTCCACAATCCATTTCTACACACTCACCCAAGTATAAACTTCAAAACCTAATTAACCTCAACCTATTCTTACCGTAACTGAGAAGCTTGTTGCACACACCATTTATACACAAAAACCTTAGTATTAACTTCACAACCTTACTTTCTTCCACCTATTCTGACCATTGCTGAAAAGCTTCTTTTATACACCATATCTGCACACAAACTCAAATATTTACTTCAGAACCTAACTAACTTCCACATATTCTGACCGTGGCTGAGAAGATTCTTCCATACACCATTTCTACACTAAAACCCAAGTATTAACTTCAGAACCTTACTAACCTGCACCTTTTCTGACCATGGCTGCGAAGAATCTTTTATACACCATTTCTACACACAAACTCAAATATAAAATTCAGAACCTTACTGAACTCCACCTATTTTGACCGTGACTGAGAAGCTTCTTCCATACACAATTTCTTCACACAAAACCGAGCATTAAATTTAGAACCTAACTTACCATCACCTATAATGACCTTGGCTGAGAAACGTTTTCCACACACCATTTCTACACACGAACCCAAATATTAACTTCAGAAACTAACTTACCTCCACATATTCTGACCGTGGCTGAGAAGCTTCTTCCATACACCATTTCTACATACAAACCAGAGTATTTACTGCAGTACCTTACTTACCTGCACCTTTTATGATCGCGGCTGATAAGCTGGGTCACACACCTTTATACACAAAAACCGTAGTATTAACTTCACAACCTTACTTTCTTCCACCTATTCTGACCGTGGCTGATAAGCTTCTTCCATACACCATTTCTACATACAAACCAGAGTATTTACTGCAGTACCTTACTTACCTGCACCTTTTATGATCGCGGCTGATAAGCTGGGTCACACACCTTTATACACAAAAACCTTAGAATTAAATTCACAACCTTACATTCTTCCGCCTATTCTGACCGTTGCTAAGAAGCTTCTTTTATGCACCATATCTACACACAAACTCAAATTTTTACTTCAGAACCTAACTAACCTCCACCTTTTCTGACCGTGATGAGAAGCTTCCTCCATAACCCATTTCAACACACAAACCCAAGTATTTACTTAAGAACCTTACTTACATGCACCTTTTCTGACAGTGGCAGAGAAGCTTTTTCCATACACAATTTCTTCACACAAAACCAAGCATAAACTTCAGAACTTAACTTACCATCACCTATAATGACCTAGGCTGTGAAGCTTATTCCATACACCATTTTTACACACGAACCCAAATATTAACTTCAGAACCTAACTTACCTCCAAATATTCTGACCATGGCTGAGAAGCTTCTTCCATACACAATTTCTACACTTAAACTTAAGTATTAACTTCAAAACCTTACTTACATTCACCTTTTCTGACCATTTCTGCGAAGATTCTTTTATACACCGTTTCTCCGCACAAACTCAAAAATAAATTTCAGAACCTAACTTTACTCCACCTTTTCTCACCGTGGCTGAGAAGCTTCTTCCATACACAATTTCTTCACACAAAACCGAGCATTAACTTCAGAACATAACTTACCATCACCTATAATGACCTTGGCTGATAAGCTTTTTCCACACACCATTTCTACACACGAACCCAAATATTATCTTCAGGAACTAACTTACGTCCACATATTCCGACCGTGGCTCAGAAGATTCTTCCATAAACCATTTCTACACAGAAATCCAAGTTTTTACTGCAGAAACTTAATAACCTGCACCTTTTCTGAACGCGGCTGAGAAGCTTGTTGCACACATCATTTATACACAAAAACCTCAGTATTTACTTCAAAACCTAACTTTATTCCACCTTTTCTGACCGTGGCTGAGAAGCTTCTTTTTAACAACATTACTACACACAAACCCAAGTTTTTACTTCAGAACCTTAATAACCTGCACCTTTTCTGACCGTTGCTGAGAAGCTATTTTTATACACCATATCTACACAAAAACTCAAATATTAACTTCAGAACCTAACTTACCTCCACCTATTCTGACCATGGCTAAGAACCTTCCTCCATACACCATTTCAACACACAAACCCAAGTATTTACTTAAAAACCTTACTTACCTGCACCTTTTCTGACCGTGGCAGAGAAGCTTCTTGCATACACAATTTCTTCATCCAAACCGAGCATTAAATTCAGAACCTAACTTACCATCACCTATAATGACATTGGATGAGAAGCTTATTCCATACACCATTTCTACACGCGAACCCAAATATGAATTTCAGAAACTAACCTACCTCCACCTGTTCAGACCGTGGCTAAGAAGCTTCTTCCATACACCATTTCAAAACACAAACTCAAATATAAACTTCAGAACCTAACTTTCCTCCACATATTCTGACTGTGGCTGAGAAGCTTCTTCCATACACCATTTCTACGCACAAACTCAAATATCAACTTCAGAACCTTACTTACCTGCACCTTTTCTAACTATGGCTGCGAAGCTTATTTTATGCACCATTTCTACACATAAACTCAAATTTAAACTTCAGAACCGTTCTTACCTGCACCTTTTCTGATTATGACTGCGAAGGTTCTTTTATACACCATTTCTACACACAAACTCAAATATAAACTATAGAACCTTACTTAACTCCAACTATTCTGACCGTGGCTGAGACGCTTCTTCCATACACAATTTCTACACACTTACCCAAGTATAAACTTCAAAACCTAACTAAACCTCCACCTATTCTGACCATGACTGAAAAGCTTCTTCCATACACAATTTCTTCACCCAAAACCGAGCATAAACGTTAGAATCTAACTTACCATCACCTATAATGACCTTGGCTGAAAAGCTTATTCCACACACAATTTCAACACACAAAGCCCAAGTATTTACTGAAGAACCTTACTTACATGCACCTTTTCTTGCTCACTGGCTAGACGAAGTACCTGCAATTTCTACACACAAAACCAGCAGGCATTAACTCTCACAACCTTGACTTTACTCATCACCTAATTTACTGACGCAGAGTGGCTGAAGCTTCTTTCCATGCTGCCATTTTGTACCACACGAAACCCAAAGTATTTAACTTCAGAACCTACGCCTCACCTCCAAATATTCTGGACCGTGGCAGAGGAAGCTTCTTCCATACACCATTTCGGCCCACTTAAACTCAGAGTATAAACTTCAAAACCCTAACCTCCACATGTATTCTGACGGTGGCTGGAAGCTTCTTCCATACACCATTTCTATACTGGACCATTATTCAACTCGGGAACCCTGCTAACCTGCACCTTTTCACGGTAGCTGAGCGGCTCTAAACACCATTGCTAAACCACAAACTGAAATAAACTTTCAGAACCTAAACTTTACCTCCACACTTAGTTTCTCACCGTGGCTGAGAAGCTTCTCCCAAACACCATTTCCACACTCAAACACGAGCATTAACTTCCAGAACCTAACTAACCATGCACCTATCATGACCATGTGCGGCTGTCCACACACCATTTGCTACACACGAAAACCCAAATATAAACTTCAGGAACGCACTGCGTCGCACTATATTTCCGACTGATATGGCTGCAGCAGCTTTCTTTTCCATACACCATTTCTACACAAGGCGCTCACTAGTCAAACCGCAGAAACTAACTAACCTGCACATATTCTCTGACACGCGGCTGAGAAGCTCGTCGCAATACACCATTTTCCTGCGCTCAAAACGCAAGTATTTAACTGCAGAAACTGCTTAACCTGTTTATTCCACCTTTTCCTGACCATGTCTGGCTGAGAAGCTTTCTAACAACACTCACTTGCTACACACAAGCAAGTATAAAGCTTCAGAACCTTGCTTAACCTGCACCTTTTTCTTGACCGTTGGCTGCGAAGCTATATACCACACCATATCTACACACAAACTCAAAGATGACTCTCCAGAACCCTGTAACTTACCTCCACCTATTCTGACCATGGGCTGAGAACCTTCCTCCATACACCATTTCAACACACAAAGCCCAAGATACTTTGCCCAGAACCTTGCTTACCTGCACCTCTGACCGTAGTAACGCGGAAGCTTCTTTATACACCATTATATATATACAGTACGGATCACACAAACCCTGGTATTTATTTTTAAAACCTTACTTACCTGCACCTTTTCTGACCGTTGCAGAGAAGCTTTTCGATACACAATTTCTTCACACAAAACCGAGCATTAACTTAGAACCTAGCACTGTCACCTTTAATGACGCTTGCTAGAATAATTCTATAGACCATTTCATAATGAACCTAAATATTAACTTCAGAACCTTTCTTAATATCATTTATAATGGCCTTGGCTCTGTAGTTTATTCCATACCATTTCTACACACGAACCCAAATATTAGCTTCAGAAACTAACTAACCTCAACCTTTTTTCTGACGAAGCTTTTCCATACGCAATTTCTTCACACAAAACCGAGCATTAACTAGAACCTAACTTACCATCACCTATAATGGCCTTGGCTCGGCTTATTCCATACACCATTTCTGCACGAACCCAAATGTTCTTCAGAAATTAACTTACCTCAAACTATTATTCACGGTGCAGAAGCTTCTTCTATACACCATTTTCGAAACAAAACTCAAATAAAACTTTAAAATTAACTTACCTCCACATATTCTGACAATGGCTGAGAGCTTATTACATACACAATTTCTACACGCAAACCCAGGTATTTACTTCGGAACCTTCGTTTTCTGACCTTGACTGCGAAGCTTTTTTATATACCATTGCTTATCACAAACTAAAATATAAACTGAACCTTACTTACCTGCACATTTTCTGATTATGGCTGCGAAATTCTTTTTATACACCATTTCTACACAAAACTCAAATATTTACTTCAGAACTAATGTAACTCCACCTGTTCTGACCGTGGCTGAAGCATCTTCCATACACCATTTCTACACACTCATCAGGACTTTTTTAAAACATAACTAACAACCACCTTTTCTGACCGTGACTGAGAGCTTCTTCCTACAATTTTTTCAAAAACCTAGCATTAACTTCAGAACCTAACTTCCATCACCTATAATGACCTTGGCTGGGGAAGCATTATTCCACCATTTCTACACGAACCCATATATTAACTGAAACTAACTTTTACTCCATATTCTGACCGTGGCTAAGAAGCTTTTTCCATACACCATTTCTACACACAAACCCTATTGTTTACTGAAGAACCTTTACTTAACTGCACCTTTTCTGACCGCGGTTGGCTTCTTCATACACCATTTAAAACTCAAACTCATAAACTTCAGAACTAACACATCCACTATTCTGACGGTGGTGATGAGAAGCTTCTCCTTCACCATTTCACCACTTTAACCAAGTGTTAACTTCAGAACCTTACTAACCTGCACCTTTTCACGGTGATGCGCGAAGCTTTTATACACCATTGCTACACAAAACTGAAATAAAACTTCAGGGCATACCTGCACTTTTTCTGTTATGGCGGCTTCTTTTATACAACATTTCTACACAAACTCAAATATTAACGAAACCTAACTAACATCCACTTATTCTGACCGTGACTGAGAAGCTTCTTCCATACACAATTCCTTCACAAAAACCGAGCATTAAGTTCCAACCACTTTCATCACTTATAATGACCTTGGCTGGCTTATTCCACACCATTTCTGCACACGAAGCAAATATTAACTTCAGAACCTAACTTACCTCCGCATATTCTGATCGTGGCAGAGGCTTCTTCATATACCATTATACCTCAAACCCAAGTATTAGCTCAGAACATACCAGCCTGCACCTTTTTGGCCATAACTGGGAAGCTGCTTCCATACACCATTTCTACACCCATTATACACTTCAAAGGCCTAACTAGCTATATTTTGACCGGGACTGGTTAGCTTCTTCAATACACAATTTCTTTACAAAAACCGAGGTTCGCTGGGGAACCTAACTTACCATCACCTTTAATGACCTTGAGGCATATTCCACCTACCATTTCTACCATGAACCCAAATGTGCTTCAGAAACTAACTTCCCTCACATATTCTGACCGTGGCTGGCTTCTTCCATACACCATTTCTACACACAAACCCAAGTATTTACTGCAGAACCTTGCCACCTGCACCTTTTTTTCGATGTAGGCTGAAAAGCTTGTTGACTACGCCATTTATACACCAGAAACCTGGTATTTACTAAACGAACTTTCTTACTTCCACCTATTCTGACCGTGGCTGAGATTCTTCTTAAAACCATTAGTACACACAAGCCAAGTATTTACTGCAGAACATTACTAACCTGCAGATTTTCTGACCGCTGGAAGCTTGTTGCACAATATTTATACACAAAATCTAAGTATTAACTTCACAACCTAACTTTCCTCCACCTATTCTGACCGTGGCTGAGAGCAGCCTTTTTACCACCATTACCACACACAAACCCAAGTATTTGACTTCAGATCCTTGCTTACCTCAGCATTCCTTTTCTGACCAAGTGGCAGAGAAGCTTCTTCCATACACAATTTATTCACACAAAACCGAGCATTTACATCAGAACCTAACTAACCATCACCTTTTATGACCTTGGCTGAGAAGCTTTCTTTTTCACCATTTCTAAACGAACCCAAATATTACCAGAATCTACTTTCCTGCATCTATTCTGACGCGTGTCTAAGAAGCTTCTTCTATACACCATTTCGAAACACAAACTCAAATATTAACTTAGAACCTAGCAGCCTCCACATATTCTGACGGTGGCTGAAGCTTCTTCGATACACCATTTCTGCACACAAACCCAAAGTATTTACTTCAAGATCCTTACTTGCACCTTTTCTGACCGTGGCAGAATCTTTCTTCCATACTGTTTCGTTTAAAATAGAGCATTTACATCGGGGAACTCGTTAACTTACGATATGCACCTTATAATGACCTTGGCTGAGGAAGCATTCGTTTCACCATTTCTAAACACGGGCCAAATATTGGCAGAGTCTAACTTTCCTCCATCTATTCTGACCGTGGTAAAGTTTCTTTTCTTTTACACCATTTCGAAACACAAACTCAAATGTTAACTTCAGAACCTAACTAGGCTCTCCACATATTCTGACCGTGGCTGAGAAGCTTTTCATACACCATTTCTGCACTCAAACCCATGTATTAACTTCTGAACCTTACTATCACCTTTTTATGACCATGGCTGGAAGCTTTTTTTTATACACCATTTCTACACACACAAACTCAAATATAAACTTCAGAACCTAACTTACCGGAACCTTTTCTGATTATGGTTCGCGGCTTCTTTATGCACACCATTTCGCAAACTCAAAATATAAACTTGAGACCCTGGCAACTCTCTTTCGACGTGAAAGCTTCCTCCGCATTTACCCTCACCCAAAGTATAAACTTTAAAACCTTACTGACCCTCCACCTATTCTGACCGGGACTGGCTTCTTCCATACACAATTTCTTCAATCAAACCTAGCATTAACTTCAGAACCTAACTAACCATCACCTATTGGCTGAAGCTTGTTGCACCACACCATTTATATGCAAAACCTTGAGTATTATCTTCTGCAACTCCTCTTCTTCACCTATTCTGACCATGGCTGAAGCTTCTTTTTAACACCATTACTACACACAAAACCCAAGTATTTTGCTTCAGAACCTTGTAACTTCTTTTCTGACCGGTGGCGGCTTCTTCCATACACCATTTCGAAACACAAACTCAATAAACTTCAGAACCTAACTTACCGGAACCTTTCTGATTATGGCTGAAGCTTCAACGCCATTTCGCACACATGAGCTCAAATATAAACTTCAGAACCAGC
>WEDG01003341.1:0-76177 GCA_017591395.1 Schistocephalus solidus | reverse complement strand
AAGTGACGAAGTTAAGAAAAGCTACATGACACACTTCGCATGATCTCCTAGGTAGAAAACCATATTGCGAGTCGCTTAAGAGCTTATTTTCTAAGCAAAAGTCAAGAATTTGACTCAAAATACTTTTTTCAAGAAGTTTTGCTGGAGCGGAGCTTTTGAGAACGCCTTGATAATTATTTACGTCCGAACGAAATCCCGACTGTGACGAACTTTCGCGGCAATGTTATGTAATAGATCCCTTTTGGAATGCATTCGTACAGTTTTCTTATGGCATTAAGTTTTGATAGTCAGCATGCCTAGATTTTCTTTGCGTTTTGACATATTTTAATATTTATTTATTTATTGCCAGTTTTCTGGCAAGGTCTAAGAAATATACAGTAAAGGATCAAATGGGGATTAAAAGAACTCCTTATTGTTCTTTCAAATGGTTCCAGAAGAAAAAACGCAGTTTATTGAATGATTAAATGACAAGGCTCTCTGGGCTTTAAATATACAATTTATTTATTTATTTTAAAGTTCAGGACCGGGAAGTATTGACATAGGTTCACGGTGTAGTCCTACACCCTTCAGTTTTATCGAGAGATAGATATATGTTTTTATTGAGTACCTGGAACGGCAATCTCATTGGATAAAAATAAACTAAAACGAGTGCAAAATCGTGTACAGTAAAGTTTTTGAATAGTAGGACAACTAATTACGATGACAGATGACAGAAATCAGTGTGGTCAAAAATCAGATAAAAAGGGACAAACAGGGAAAAAAAACTCTTTGGGCATTTTAATGGAATAGACATAAAAACATACACGTTAGGTTTGACTGACATGCTGATGAGAACGTATGAGCGTTCAAAACGCTCCTCGTCGTGGGAGATATAATTCAACGACCGAAACTACTTTTCAGTACCACAGGTTTGATCCTAATGCATATTGACTGGCTAAAAGCGTAACCATCAAGGATGCTAGACAGGGGAAACCTTCGCAGAAATCATCCGTTCGCTTATAATCGACCGAGGAAAGGACCGTAGAGATAGTAAAGGTCATGGTAGAAATGCCAGAGAAGCAACCACGATGCTGATTTCTCGGACCACCAACAGAGGAGCCCGAAACGATCGTCAACATTCTGAGAAGGGTCGACACCACGACACTGCTCCGCGAGGGCATATGAAGCAGCATTGTATGTTGCTACTGCACGTAGTACGAAAGGATAATTGGAGATCTGATCATTGAGTAAGAAGAGATCAAACTAATGCGCTCAGGAATGCTAGGTGGCATAAGAATCGATTATGAATCTGAGGCCTACACAGCTCAGTTTTCAGCTTGAAATTCTGATGATGGTTATCGGCATTCAAAATGGAGGTGCTTCAAAACGAGCGCGCAAGATAAAATAATTTTTTTGCGAGCATTTTACAGAGGCATCGATTAGGAAGAAATCATATTTCGTGGGGAAACGATGCATGGAAGATAGAATTTGGAGACGGTCTTCTAAATTCCCGATGGTCCTTTCTCGGGGAAAGGGAAGGAAGGAAGGAAGATCGGCTATTCTGCACCAGTGACAGGGTATGTCGGCGATCATTTTGATCGCTGTCTACTGATGGATAAGCCGATTACGGACTGCAGAGCTAAACATTTTGCCCTCGGCATGAAGCTTAGCTTAAAATTCAGCGTCCATCAGGACGGAAAAGAGATTCCAACGAGTCAGTACTCAAAATTCGTGGAAGGTGTCCTGAATTTAGAAAACTAGTAACAGTTCTCTTATACAAAGGATAGCTTTCCTAAATTTTGATACTTCTGAGTAGCTTATTCCAGATTGCTATAGCATTTACTGAAAACAACTGACGGTATCTAGCTGTTCGTGCCAGAAAAACGAAATGAAAAATACATCTTGATGACTGGTGTACCGAGAGTGGTCGAGCTGCCCTCAGAGTAGTAAGGGGGTTAAATGTACTACAGTTTAAAAATTTGAAACAGTAAAAATTGTCGGTTCTGTAATCTGCGAATGATATCAATGAAATACTGGTGTTTTGTAGGCACATTACGGCCGGCGAAAATTGCAGGACCCCACAATATGATGCATTAAACTTAGGATAACAACTGGTTGAACAGACACTCAATTTGCAATATTCGATTGTAACCTTTTTCATCGTCAGCACTGTTGACCTCAGCCTATATTTTTATGCCATCAACAAAAATCTCAGCCTCACAGTCTTAATAATTGAGACACTCGTTCATCAAATAAGGAAGAGTAGCGAGGCCACTGCAAAACCTTGTGGGACAACTCACTTGACCATTACCCAATCCGAGGCAAAAGTGCTCCATTATGGTTGTTGGCGACGACAATCAGCCTCAACTAAGCATAGATGGCCACGACCTGAATGTGCCTGAAATTTTTAAGGATCTGCACCTATCATATTCTAACGGTCATATTCTTTTAGAGTATTGCCACATAATTGTCTTCAAAGCACTCAGCACTACTGGTATTTACTTCCAAAATTTCAAAACCATATATATTGGACTCCGCCATTATTAAATGTACGTAATGTCTGGCTTTAAATACTACTCATTTCTTTTTATCCTCCTTCGCGCTAGTGAACGGGAGAAAATAGAATCTGTCCAGCATTTTTTACTCAAAGTGTTTTATCGTCGGGGCACCATAATCTGACGTATCAAATGTGCTGTTGACTTATAAACATTGATCACTTGAGTTTTCGCCGATTACATAGGGGATTTTTTACACTTTAAGCGTTTAACCAATCGTACATTTAATCCTCTTACCAATTTGAGGCAGCTCGACCACTCTCAGCGCAGTAGGCATCGCATTGCATTTTTATTTCTTCCATAAGCACTCACAGTTAAATATCGTTCGTTTTTTTGTAAATACCATAGCAACATGGAATAAAATACCCCAGAATATAAAAATCCTGTGAAGTTATTCTTTGTTTAATATAACGACTACTATTTTTTGCATTCAGGACAGCTTCCAGGAATAATGGGTTCCAACATGGTCGAATCTGCTTTCCGGTTCGACAGAGTGCGCGGCATCTGAACCCAATCCCAGGTCTTCCCTTTTTCTATTCAATTCAATTTATTGAGGTAAATTGGCATGGGCCTTTGAGTACCCTATTTGTAACGTAAAGTTTAGTGCGGTATATAGAAAAACCATGTGGGTTGCAAAGGTACAAATGCGGTCATAAAATATGACAAGTGGTGCACGACTCTCGAGGGTTAAGATAAATTCCTCATCGTTCAGGCTCGTTTTGGAACGTAAAACTGTCAAGGTTCCTTTTAAAACTTTCCAGCGATGGTGACATCACAACGTCTTCAGGGAGGGCATTCCATGATTTAACCACTCTGACAGAAAAGGAGAACTTGCGCACATCCAGTCTCACCTGCTGGACATGCAGTTTCAATGGGTGACCTCGGAGATGGGTCGTGGCGGCAAATTCAAAGAAGTCCGAAAATTCCAGGCAACAATCCAAACCCTTCACAATGTGGAATGTTTGCAGGAGATCACCACGCATTTGCCATACAACGAGTGAGGTAAGGACCGTTTAACGGTGGGAGGTGGGAGTTGGCGCCGTCTCTGCAGGCTGAAACCGATGAATTCTTCAAAAGAAGTTGAGCAGCCGTCCAAGGATGCACCCTTGCTGGAGCAGAATCGCGGTTCCTTAAAAAGACAGAGAGACTAAAAACATACTTCACTTGTGCTAGCCCTGCCCCGATCTAAACTGCTAGCATCCCATGATCAAATTTATTTGTTTGCTATGGAACAGCAACTAAGAATGTTTTTTAAAACATTAAAAGCCTCGTTTTTGTTTTGACCCTGGTGTCCACGATGAGTTCGTCCTCTCTCACCTCCACTGGTGGTTACAAACAGTAGCTCCGACTTCCATATTATCTCTCACACGACAAGGAGCGTTCGGAACCCTCATACGTTGTCAGCAACATCACAGTACTATCCCATTGCATCTAGCTATTAATTTTTAAGTTAAGCAGTTTTTTTCTCCTATTTTTTTTTTTAAATTGGCGGCTCGCCGAACTCCGCCTCCGATTTACCAATAGGAGT
This sequence comes from Schistocephalus solidus, assembly GCA_017591395.1. NCBI lineage: Eukaryota > Metazoa > Platyhelminthes > Cestoda > Diphyllobothriidea > Diphyllobothriidae > Schistocephalus > Schistocephalus solidus. The sequence goes on along the minus strand of WEDG01003341.1, from coordinate 72,115 downwards.
TTTTTTACTGCTTCTTTTTTAGTTCACCGTTTATGTTAAAGTTTGTTGACTTTTCTTTTAAAAATGGCAAATCGTTCTCAATTGGATATGCCTACCATATTTTTCAGTTCTGCAGTTAATATGGCTGCTCACATAGTGCAGTTATTATCCACTTTGTATTTATTTATACCGCGATACTAAGTTTAAAATGACGGGGCTTTCTGAGCCTTAAATATACAATTTATTTATTTATTTAGCCTCTTCCGCAAAATACCCGTAGGCTCATTAGACTCCATGGCGATTAACCACAGTGGACTCAAGGAGACAACAAATAAATATAGCACCCGTTTAATGGCATCAGTCACCATCAAATTGGACGCGTCCACAGAAGCCGCACCAAAGGGTTTTGAACTTGTGACCTACACAATGAAGATTTCAGTTCAGTTCAGTTCAGTGTATTTCAGGGAAATCGGCTTACGCCTTTGAACACCCTTTTCAGTCACTTTATTAAGGGCAGTAGGCTTTCGCCCTTTAGCTCCCTATTCACATGCAAAAATGTCAATAGTACAAACATTTACAGTGATAAATCTGACAAATAAAAATGTAGGGTAAGCGATATGTGTGGGCCAGGCGCAAGCTGCCACTACTTACACAATCTTCAATATATTTACAATAGTTTCTCAGAAAATGAGTATCTTATTTTGAATTTAAATGTGTCAACAGTTTCTGAAAGGACCACCTCGTCAGGGAGTCCGTTCTATGCTCCAACGACCCTCTGCGAAAGGCGTTCCGACGGACTTCCGTGTGGACAAACTTCCTCTGCAGTTTAAAGGGATGACCCCGCCGAAGTTCCGTCTCAGCCAATTCAAAGAAGTCAGAAAATTCTCGGGCACACTCGCGGCCTCTGACAATCCAGAAGATTAAGATGAGGTCACCGGGTAGTTGCCTGTAATTAAGAGGAAACAAATCAAGTTAAACTAGTGTAGTTTCGTAAGGCAGATGACTAAGATTCTAGACCATCTTCGTAACCCTCGCCTGCACTGGTTCCAGCTGTAGATAATCCTTCTTAAATCACGGACGCCAGGCCTGGACGGCACATTCCAAGTGAGATCGAACAAATACTCCATAGGTTTTTCGAAAGAGTTCCTTATCAATCTGCACAAATCCACGTCTGAGCGCAAATAAGACCCGTCTAGCGCGTTTAGCTACCTTCAAACACTGTGAAGATGGTCTTAGTGAGGAGTTTATTAGGACACCGAGGTCCTTCAGTTCCTCAACAATTGAAAGGGGCTGCCCATTGAGAATGTATTGGTAGGAATCATCCTCCTCACTGGTCCTTCTGGTACGCAGTCTTAGGACCACACACTTCTCAACGTTAAAATTTAAGAGCCAGCGAGCAGACCAGCTGCTAAGACGGTTGAGATCCTCTTGAAGTGCGTGCCTATCGAAATCAGATCTGATGACCCTCCACAATTTAACATCATCTGCAAACATGATGGCTCTGCAATCCAGATCGTCGACACAGTCGTTGATGTACACTAAGAAGAGTAACGGCCCTAATACCGAGCCTTGGGGGACACCACTAAGAACCGGAGTAGGTGTTTACTTCGAGGTCTCGACGCACACAGTTTGCAATCTTCCTGTAAGAAAGTCTGCGATCCATGTCAGCAGCATTCCTCTTATGCCAATTTCAGATAATTTGTAGATGAGACGTTTGTGTGGGACACTGTCAAACGCCTTCTTGAAATCAGTGTATATGACGTCAGCCCTGCCATTTTCGTCCAGCGCACGAGTCCACTGCTCTTTGGAGAGTAATAAACTAGGAAGGCATGATCGATTCTGTCTGAAGCCATGCTGGAGATCTGAGAGTAATTGGTTTTCCTCAAGGAACTTTATGGTTGCCTTCTTGATTATTGATTCTATTATTTTACAGCAAATGGAGGTTAGGCTGACAGGCCGATAATTGTTAACATTAGATCAAGCACCACTCTTCTATATGGGGTATATATTTGCTGCCTTCCATTCGGATGGCAGTTTTCTGATTCAAATGACGAATTAAATATATGCGCTAGTGGTTTGCAGAGTTCGCTGGCCAGTTGTTTCAAGAACTTGGCCGGTATATCGTCCGGACCAGATGACTTCGCTTCTTTCAGATTTCGCAGTTCTCGATCCACGAGATGTTCCTGGAAGGGTATATATTCAAGCACGGGACTGGCGTCTATAACAGCACTGTTGACGTGGTCAAGCTGAAGTTCCGGTTCTCTAGTGAATACAGAGGCAAAAAACCGACCTAAGTACTCAGCCTTGTTGCAATTTTCAACGACTTCAACATCATTCCCATCCATGAGTACTGCTACTAGGTCCTTGTTTTTTAGTCGACTATTGATATAATGGAATATAATTTTTGGTTTATATTCAGCCTGTTGAATAATTCTTGATTTATAGTTCTTCCTTACCTGACGAATCATTTTTTTACAGCGTTTCTTTGATGACGAAATTCTTTGAGATGTTCTGCTGTCCCTGTTTCCCTGAATACCTTCCATTTTTTATTCTTCTTCTTTAACTGCCTGTTAAGTTCTCTTGCTAACCAGGCGGGGCGACTATTCTTTTTTTGCACCTTCACTGGACAAGCGTTCAATCAGATCGAGTGAGACTGTCTTAAATGATCGCCAGTCATCCTCTGGATTCCCTTTAAGCAAACAATCCCATCTCATAGACATCAGTTCGTTCCTCATCTCGTTAAAATCAGCCATCCATATATTACGCTTGCATTCCGTCCCATTCAGGCGCTAAGAATAAAGTGAGTAATCCCACATCAGCGTACTATGGTCACTCTTACCGAGGGGTGCAATCGAATACACTTCATCAATGCTAGAGAAGTCCTTCGTAAATACTAGGTCCAGGCAATTTGCTCTCTGGTTCTATCTAAATCGCGTTGGTATGTTAACCTTCTGTACCAGAGGTTGTTCGAGCGTGAGATCCATTAGCTTGTGGCCGAAGGAAGTTTGTGCACCATCAACTGTCAGATTTACCCAATCTACTATAGGTGCATTGAAATCTCCAGCAATAAGCACCTCCTGGTGGCTTGCTACTTCCTTGAGCAAATGGAGGAGGGACTCATCAGCTGCACTTGGAATTTTCGGTGGTCTGTAGATCGTTAAGAATTGTAGGTTCTGGGAATAATCCTTTTTAATATTTATCCAGAGAAATTCAAATTTAAGGAAGATGGAGTGTGCTCGTTCAACTGCCGAGATTCCTGTCCTAACATATACGGCCACTCCTCCTCCCTTTCTATGTTCTCGGTCTTTTCGTAAAGGTTGGTATCCATCTATCGAAACCTCGATTTCCGTAATGGCAATGACATCGGGGGTTCGGTCTGGTACTAATGCTTTGAGTTCATCTACTTTCGACAGGAGACTCTGAGCATTGGTATAAAAACATTTCAATTTAGACTGGGCAACTCCTCCATATAGACTTCTGCGCATTTCGCGCGATTGAATACTAGAGTCTGTCATTGTTTTCCGAGATGAACTGGTGTCCATCCCGCCGACGCTGAGATCTGATGAGTGGTCGTCATTCCGAGCTCTGGAGCGCCTTCTTTTTGTTATACGAGCCCTGTACAGTTGTGTACTTCAGTATTTAGTGTCCTCCATCTTGGCGAGAACCCACCTTGATGATGTACAGGGTCTGTAAAACAAGAAAGACCTCTTCATAACTTTTATTTTCCATACTCTATCCCTGGATCCAGTTCTCCTCTGCTGTTCGGTTCTCCTCTTTGTTGTGTTCTCAGGATCCTTATTTTGTGCCTTTCCATCGGGTTCGCAATCCGGCTGAAAAACACACATCTCGGTGGGAGCTACGGAGAGTCATTTCCGTTCTGGGACGTGTGAAGCTTGAACATCATTTTTCAAGAATGATTTTAAGAGGCCTCGTTGATAATAGTTCATGTGAAACACCCGGTTTTCCTAAATGGACTACTTTTTACACGGTAACGCATACGCCATCTTAAAGAATGACATTTGAGTATGCTCGGAAGAGACTGAGGTCAGGTTCTTCCCTTTCGTTTGCAATCAGAGAAGTGGACTAATGAGCCCCTTTAATAACGAGATTGTGTTTTCAGTCGAAATGCCTTTACAGGGTGCTACAATTTGTTGATAGGGTATCAGTATCAGGAAGCATTATATTCTGGTCAACGATACTGTTTGCGTCAGTAATAACAACGATTGCTAAAGTTAATGGCGAAACCATTTTGGGGACTGCAAATTTTTCTAGCAGTTACTCCTGTATCCCCAGCACAGAATTCCACTTGAGCGTCTATCGGAAGGAAGGAACTCATTATTTCTGAAATCATCTTGGGCTTTACCGACTGCGAATTCTTCCTGTGCTGTCCTTCAAAGTTGACGTAATTTTCAACGCCACCATTCGTTGTATCAATCCGCAACCATGCAGCATATTTAGAAGTTAAATTTGGTTAGCGCCTAAAAGGCACTGTCTAAACAAACATTAGTAAAGAAATACAATTATGACAATGTGTGCAGATAAAATGTACAAATATTTAATAATGTAGGCAGAACTTGTCCTGTTAGGTCAACAGATAGCGAAGTTTTGAAATTAATAGTGAACTAGAAAATATGAAGTGAAAAAGAACTGCTAACGAAAATAAGGTCAGGTGGTAGAGTAGGCTAATACTGCAGTAGCATTTCAGAATGAAATAATGAAACTTCGATATGGTTCATTCTTGATCACTATGGCGTATGAAAAGAAATCTCGAGAAAAGACTTCAGTTAAATTGAGGCCTCAGCATCTTTGGATCCAGAATTGAAATTCTGATGATGATTAGTACCCAACGAAACGGCAGTATTTAGACTGTGTACGTCCTAATGTGTACGTCCAAATGACTTCATCTGTTGAATGACTAGTGACATAAGGAGACATCATGATTCACGAGGGAATCCAAAGAAAGCTATGCCTAGAAGCAAAAAAAGAGAGAACGTTTACACGTGGAGGATGCAGGTGGAGGTATAGTTAGTGCAGAATTACTTAGGTTTTAAGGAAGACTAACGGGGGTAATGACCGAAAGCTTGGGAAGAGTTGAGCTATTATTTAGTCGGAAAAGGAGACAAAAGCCTGCTTCCAGTCTCCTGACCCAAGGAAATTATAGCTTCGTTAGCTGGCATCTTGTTGAGTAGAAAGTATTTGATAGAGTCGGATACAGGAGTCTTTATTGAAATATCTTCAGAACTTTTCAATTGTTGAGCGGCTACATTCGTTCATTAAACCAAAGAAAGGACAGAAAATTAGTGCTTCTATCTGAGCTGGATACAGTGGTAAGATGCATAAGCTGGTTTGATTTCACTTTCGAAGGAAGGAAATGCCTACTGATTTACTGAGCTCTGTAGATGCAATGTCATTGAGCACTACATTAGGTATGCTTGAGGAAGCTATAGTTGTATACACAATTTTTTGTTGGAATTCTGGTTGTTACGGGGTTTCTTTTGCTGGATGTAAAATGAACCGTCTCTTTTAGATAGCATTTTCTTTTTTTAAGATACCTATCTCTTTCTCTATCAATAGGAATTTCTCTAGGATACTTATACACCCCATGCAATTTTCGTCCTCGTAGGTGACATTCATTAGTGTTATCAGGCTTTTTGCCTGCTTGGCAGGAGGAGAAGTGGCAACAGTATATCTTCCTTAGTCATCCTTTTCTGTTTGTAAACGATTTTGTTTGTTAGATTTCTGTGTGGATATGGTGAAGTGATTAGGTGCCTCGCCACATGTATTTTGACGAGGGTTTGACTACCGACCGCCGCAGCAATTTTTCCCCGCGTGCATGAATCGTGAGCGTCTGTGTTTTCCACACTTCTTAGAATTCTATGCTAATACATTCAATTTATGAATCTTTATAAAAACGGACTAGGGTGCAATAATATTCAGCAGTCCGAAGCATGCAATGACTCATTTTTTAATGTGAAGTCTCCCTCCTTGATTGAGAGAAGATTAAAGCAGCACACCGCTGGCATGAATTTTTAAAGCAAATGAACTTTGAAGCTTGTATTTCTCGTAGGGATAACCTCCGGTACGCGGAAGAATCCGCAGTGAAGGAATATTTGTATAGCCACAGAATCGTCAAGTCCAAGAAAATAACTCCCAAATAACTCCACTCAAGAGTTAGTCCAAACCAACGTGTCTTCTACACTAAGGTAGAGACGAAGACTGCGCAACCTCAAAGGAGCTGAAATTCGAAAGCAATTTCAAACGATAGGTCATCAGCAAAATGAATATCAAGTTTGTACTTAAATGTTTCAAGAGTTTCTGAAAGGATCAACTCGTCAGGTAGTCCGTTCCGTACTTCAACGACTGTCTTTGAAAAGTTGCTCCGTCGGAGGTCCATATGGACCAACTTCCTCTGCAGTCAAGTTGGATGACCCGACAGATATTCCCTCACAGCCATTTCAAATAAGTCATCAAATTCTGGGGCACACGCACGTCCTCTGACAATCCGGTAAGTTTAAGTATCGGTATCAGTATATTTGACGGCGATATAGGTGAGTAACCTTTGAATTCCCTATTTGTACATGCGAGTTGTGGTATCAAAAAAATATTATCTCGGGATGTTGACGAGGCCAATTGATATGAGCCAACTGGGTGGAACCTAGTTGAAAAAGACCAGACAGTGAAAAAACTCCCAGTTATATTTAGGAGAAAAAAACGGTCACCCTTGGGGGGTTCAACGGGGGGCATCACGGAGGTCACCTGGATCATCACCGAAGTGCGGAAGAAGCAGCCAGACACTCCTTTGCTGGTTGCAGGGTCCGCCGAGTGATTTCAAGGCAGAAATATCCGCCCAGATCATCCTCGGTCCGTTGCGGTTCAAACCAAGGGAGAAGGTTCTTAGACCACATGGAATATGGCCGCCAGGTCGGGCTGATGCGAACACTCACAGTGTTACCAAGGTGTGCCGATAGTTAAGCAGGGAAGACCTCGGGGACCTCCGAATGGGAATTATGTGATGGTGCGAGCCCTTGAATGAACATTATAAACATAAATAAATGTTACTCATTACAGTTAGTAGTATTATAAATACCTTATTTTCTGACATCTCCCTTGGAGCTTTCAGTTCGAGCTGTAGCTCCCACAATTATATCGGTCTAACTTTCGCTTAAAAAGCCTCCAGGGATAACAACATAACAACATCCAGAGGAAGATTATTCCAAGCTTTGACTACTTTTTTTGGAGAAGAAGGACTTCCGAGTGTCTAGCCTAGCTCCAGTCACACGTAATTTGAGAGGATGCCCTCTCAAGTTCGGTGTTGTTGCTAACTCGAAGAAAGCACCTGGGACAAGACAACAGTCCTGAACGCGTAATAATAATAATAGTTGTATTTAATGCCGGTTTACAGGCATTGTCAGATGAAATATTCAGTGGGGATCAGGCTGGCAGTGAAAAAAACTCCTGAAGATATATCATTATAAGTGTTTTTCCTATTTTTATGTTATTCAGGAGGAAAAACTACCACCTGTAAGGATGATAGCAATTCAAATCAGGGAAGGGCTAACACAAGTGCAGTGTTTTTGCAGTCTCTCTGTCTTTGTTAAGAACCGGGATTCTGCCCCAGGCAAGAATGCATCCGTGGACGGTTGCTCACTCTGTATCTGAGGTCGGGTTCAGATGCCGCGCACTCCATCGAACTGGAAAAAAAATTCTACCGTGTAGGCGCCCAGAATTCATGGAAACTGTTCTGAATGCAAAAAAAATAGTAAATGTTCTCTTAAACAAAAGAATAACTTCGCTGGATTTTTATATTGTGGGGTAGTTTATTCCACATTTACCGAAAAAAATTGACGATACTAAACTGTGCAAGCTAATGGAAGAAATAAAAAGATATTGCGATGACTGCTGCGCCGAGGGTGGTCAAGCTGCCTCACAGTGGTAAGGGGATTAAATGTACGACTATTCAACAGCTTAAACATTAAAAAAGAGTCCCTTCTGAACTCGGCGAAACCATAAGGGATCAATGTTTACAAGCCCACAGCGTTCTTGATTCGACAGAATACGGTGCTCCAACGGTAAAATTCTTTTCGCGAAGAAGTTCTGGACCGATTCTATTTTCTTCCGTTCACTAGCGCACAGAAGGTTAAATAGATACGAGCAGTAATTTAGGCTAGGTCTTATGTTCATTTGATAAAGGCGGAGTCTTTTATCAATAGTTTTAAAATTTCGTAGGATAAACCCGGCAGTGCTGCGTGCTTTGGAAAAAATCAGGGCGCAATGCTCTGAAAGATTGAGACCGTTGGAATACGATATGCCCAGATCCTTAACAACGCCAGGCACGTTAAGATTGTGGCCATCTATGCTTAGATGAGGCTGATGGTTGTCACCGACAACCATAACGGAATATTTGTGCCAAGAAAGGGAAAGGCGCCATGTGCAGCACCACTGGGCAAAGGCCTCGAGATCATTTTTTAATAGACCAAGCACGGTGTCGTGATCTGCCGGCTTGTATCGATAGGCAAATTTTAAATCGTCGGCATATATAAAGGGCCTACCATTCCGAAAATAAACCTGGCACATCATTGGCAAAAAGATAAAATAAAAGCAGACCTAGCCCACTACCCTGAATAACCCCACCCCTCACACGGGCCGAGTTTGAGATAACATTTGAGATCTTAACACGTTGTGTGCGAGAGCTCAGGTAAGAAGTTATCAAGTTCAGAAGTTTATCACATATACCGAAAAAGGAGAGTTTCAATAGAAGAAGGGCATGGCCAACACGATCGAAAGCCTTGGTGAAAAAAATAGACTCTGTAAAGTGCAAAGCCATTATCCCTAGATTGTAGAACTTGATCAAAGAAAGAGAGCTGACAGGTATCACAAGACCTTGTTTTGAGGAACCCATGCTGGGCTGCACTCAGTAGGTTATTCTCCGTTAAGTGATACATCATCTTATCTTTGATCAAGGTCTCCAGGATGTTCGAAGCTGCGGACAGTGTGTTGATTGGCCGAAAATCGTCAAATGACGTAGATTGGCCGTGTTTGGGGATAGGTAGAATGTGCGATTCCTTCCACACACTGGGAAAGGCTTCACTTTCCAGAGCTATGTTAAATATCTTACATTGAAGTGATGGAAAAGTATGATTGGCATCCGCCTTTATAATACTGATCGGTACGCCATCTGTTCCAGGACTATAAGATTGACGAAAACGTCGAATAGCTACGGTATCGTCCCAGAGGGCAAAAGTTATGGTTTCGAGGACGGCACCGGACCAAACCTGGATGGGCGGATGAGGAGCGGCTGAATTATCAATAAATGCTCTGGACAAGAAAATGTTAAAACTATCAGCCGTCAATTTGTCATCGACTACAGGATTGCCAACGGAGTCCAGTAGGACGGTATGCCGTGTTTTACTATGGGTTCTTATTGCGCGTGAAAAACGTTTCGCGACATTTAACGAACGGTTTTTGACATATTTGACCTCATCGGCTAGCCGTTTTTCTACGGTTATCCTCTTAGCCTGCTCAAAAATACGTCAAATCAAGGGCAGAACGGAAATGTCGTTTTGCAAATGGAATCGACGAGAGAGTTTACGCAACCTACGGCGAAAAGATAAAGGGAGATAAAACTCATCCGTGACATTAATTAATTTCTCACCGGGAACAAAACGAGAAATAAGTGGATCCAAAACTTCGTAAAGCATACCTGTACAGGTGTTCACATCCTGACGAACAGTTTAAGTGGGCAGGGTGGTTGTTTTTGAGGGAGGGCGGCTAAGTCATCCAGTGGTTGACGGGCCACTGAACATAGGGGGCGGGTGCTCCCGCCCTGTTCTGGAAAAAAAGGTTGTGGGATCATACGCGCGTGATGTGGGTGAAGGGGAGTAAAATATGGAGGTGGAAATGACAGACACGGGGAACTGAGCACAACCACTAGCTAGTGGGGCATGTCTGGGAAATCCCTGGACAGGGTACTGCAAAGTATTCCGATTAAAGTGACACAGAAGATCAGGTGAGTCTAGTAGTCCAGCAGGTCCCTTCATATAAAGAGAGAAATGGGGAAACGACCGTGGAAAAAATTGGCTGCGGGGTGGGGGATGCACTGCTGCGAGTGGCGCAAAAACACCATTTTTGGACGAGAATGCTTGTATGTTTCGTTTATCAGCCTCAGTGTGAGGTCTAGGTGGTAGCTGGAAATTCGATGTAGTTGGGATGGGGATATTTTCGGGAGAAATAGGCGATCGTAACGGAGTAGTTTTCGTGGAGAGGCTAAATTTTTGCGGTTTTCGAGTGGTTGAGACTTTAGCCGGACTTGCCTTTGAGCTAAAAATCTGCGTTGGTTTACCAGGAGTAAATGTTAAACTTGGTACGGGTGTGGTAATAGGAGAAGTACTGCTGTCTTGAGAACGAATAAAAGAAGTACTGTTGTCATGGGATCCCAAAAGATTAAGTAAGGGCGGTTTCCGTGCAGAGTTAGCTGGGGATTCAGACGACGAGGCCGTAGATAACATTGGAGGTGATTTGTTCAACATAGCAACAGAGGTAGTCATTTCTCTGTTGCTTGTCGATAATTTAAAATTTTTCAGCTTTGTCTCTGCATTGGGGTGAGGTCAGAGGAAACTGAGGAATGCCATTTTCGACAAAATACTCTACTAATCTCCTTCCTAGAGAGTATGAAGTCAACTTCTATCAAGGAAAAGAGCGTGACTAATATGGGAGCATTACGACTGAGCGAGCGCAGTCGTTTAGCGTACATGACTCTGAATCCCAAGCCACAGCTTTCCAGAAACAAACACACCCCGTCGAAAGCAGATTTGTAACTTGGAATAGTACGCAGCATAAAAAAATGCTGGCGTTTTATCCGTTCTTCGGTTTCGGAGCTGATTATCCCAATGACTTGAAAAGCCTGCTGGATAACTGTGTCGGAGGTATTGGTTATAGTTCCTTAAAGCAAAAAAATCTACTATTTCGTCAGACGACGATCGATTATTGCAGAACGAGGTGTAGGCTTGAGCAATCAGAGGATCAAGAAGTTCCAGATCTATCAAAGGGATATTAGAGTTGACAATATCTACAGAGGGCTGCGAAGTCTCGCATACGCTATATAGGTCCCCTTCCATTACTCTATTACTAAAGGATGGAGGGGAAACTGCAACCTTGCGTCTTTTTGCGAAACGCTTGCGGGACATCGTAAACTAGTAGACAGAATTTTGGTTTAATTAAATAGAAAAAAGTGGGTTAATAATTTACAAGAGTATACTTAAATAGGCTAAAATTGCAGCTGATTTCATACAGCAAATAGAAAACGACGAATCGAGCACAATTTCAAACCACACTTACGCAAAGTGCATCTAAATAATCCAATTGATTATATGGCCGGCACAAATAATATGGAGCAGAAAAAGAGATTTTTTAACTAACAATTATTAGACAGTTCACTGCTAGGGGCAAGAAATATGGTACAAATAAACCCTTCATGTATCTTTAAAAATCGGTCAGCGCGCCCTTGACCGCGTAGTATGCAGAATTTTAGTATCAGGTCTCCCCGAAGCTGTCTATAGCGCAAGGGAAAGAGACTGAGATTCGACAGACGAGTCTCGTATGTCCGTGAGCATTTCCAGGGACAAGTTTGGTTGCTGGCCTTTGGACTGTTTCGTGGATTTTGATGTCCTTTGCCATCAAGGGCCTCCAAGCTTGGATAGCGGACTCCAACTGCGGCCGCACGAAGGTTCCGAAGACATTGGTGAAGCAGTCGGTATTGAAGGCTGAAAAAGCTCGTTTGACGAGGTACAGCATCGACGTCGCTGACTTCGCTACCATTGCACAATGTAAGAAGGGTTTAAGTGAGGGCGTGAGCAAGACTCCCAGGTCATTTTGGGCATCCACTTTTTCAATGGAATGCCATTTAGTCGGTAACCCGTACGACTCGAAGGATTGCTTTTCTCGACTCGTATGATGTTGCACTTGCTCTCATTGAACGACAAAAGCCAGTCATTTGACCATTTCTGGAGTCAATTTAAGTTCGCCTGCAAGTTTTCTTCGTCAGCCGCCGTTTGAATGACGCGCTAAAGTTTGAGATCATCGGCAAACATGACAATATCGCAGTCCAGTTCGTTTGCACAATCATTGATGCAGATAATGAACAAAACTAGGGCCGAAAACGGAGCCTTGGGGAACATCACTCTCAACTTCAACCTTGGCCGACTGTTTGTCGCTGATATGGACAGATTGTGAGCGACCAATTAGGAATGTTTCTATCCATTTCAGAAATCTACCTCTTACTCCTATGTGGTTGAGTTTATAAAGAAGGGGGGGGTGCGGCACGCTATCCAAAGTCTACTGGACGTCAATTTAGACTGCGTACACCGGATTTCCTCTATCGACCGACTCAGTCCAACGTTCTAAACAGTAGAGAAAATTTGTGACGCACGGCCTACCTCTACGGAAACCGTGCTGGACCTCGGAAAGCAGATGGTTATATTCTAGGAGCTGCAGTACTTGTAGCTTTATTATTTTTTCCATGATTTTGCAGCAAATTGAAGTAAGGCTGACCGGTCGATAATTTTTTTTGTGGAGAACCGGCTTTCACCCTTATAGCGTGGCGTGATCCATGCGAATTTCCAATCGGCTGGTAGACCTCCGGTCTCGATGGATGTTTGAAAAAGCGTAGAGAGTGGTGTTGCTAACTCTCTCGCGAGCTCTTTCAAGATCTTGGCAGGTAATTCATCGGGACCCGGTGACCCCGAGACTCGGGACCCCAAAAGTTCTTTGAGGACAATAGACTTGGTGAATTGAACAGTCTCGACTATTTTATCCAATTCGAAGACATCGGCAGGGATATCGTATCTCGTTTCCTTTGTAAAAACTTACCGGAAAAATTCCGAAAGATGATCAGCCTTTGCACAGTCTTCAGTAAGGTCTATGCCCTCGGCGGTCCTCAGCAGGGGTATCGGATACTTTTTCCATGTATTCTACCTGAGGTAACCGTAAAACAGTTTTGGGTTCATGGTGGCCCGGTTCAGCAGGTCCACTTCGAAATCCTGTCTAGTTCTAATAATAAGGGCCTTGACCCGATTTCTCTGCATTTTGTACGCATTTAGAGATGCAGGAGTTCCATCCACAAGCGATTTTTTCCACAATCTCAGCTTTTCGTTAACTTTGATTGTTAAGGCCTGCGTAAGCCATCGCGGTCTGTCGTTTTACAAATCGGGCAGTGATTTTTGATGAGCCTATGCAGTATGTCCAAGAAAATTTCCCAGTCCTCGGTTATATTTTCAAAGAATAAAGGTTCCCACTGAGTGCGCGTGAGTTTGGCCCTCATTCCACTGAAATTGCCTTGTCATATATTCCTTCTGACTGTTGTGGGTCTTTCTGGTATAGAAAATAGTAAGTATTCCTATCGCAGTACAACGTGGTCACTTTTACCTAGCGGCGGTAGACATGACACTTCGTCGATGCTGTCCTGCGATTAGCCTGTTGTCCTTCGCACACCCTTGTTGGAAAATTTACATGCTGTGTGAGAAGTAGCTTAAGTGTCGTGCTCAGAAGGCAACTGTTAAAGGCTAGAGCAGAACTATGTGTGCAGGCCGAGCTCCAGTCAATGTGAGGCGCATTGAAGTCGCCCATGATCAGGATATCCGACCGGGTAGCAATCTTTTCAAGCTCCTTTAGCAGGTAAGCATTGGCTGTGGGGTCTCTTGTCGGTGGACGGTAGACTGTCAGGACATATAGACTTGACGAACCTGGCACTTTTACGTATAGCCATATCGCCTCGGAAGTAGACGCCACTTTATAAGTTTTGTCCAAAACTGCAAGTTCACATTTCACATATGTGAGTACGCTGCCTCCTTGACACTTTTTCCTGTCTTTTCTAAAAATTTGGTGGCCAGCCATAATTACCTCCCGGTCGTCCACATGTTGGGACAACCACGTTTCTGTTAGGGAAATTATATCAGGAGATAGATCGTAGACATGCATCTTAAGCTCGTCGAGCTTCGATAGCATACTCTGTGCATTGGTGTACATGAATGTTAGTTTTCTGTTTGCCCGGGAAGTGCTTACTGTCGGGCGTGAGCCCCCGTTTACTGGGCCGACTGCGTGGTAATCTGGAACGGGACTCTCCAGGGTGAGAACAATGGACGATAAATCACTTGGTTGTTGTAAATAACCAAATTTGTTTCCTCTTCGCTAAGCCGCCGTCTCAGTTCGATGACAAGCTGATGGCTTTTTTTCCGCTCCGCAGGTCCTGTTGAAAAAAACTCAGGGGTTTGAGTTTTTAACTTAAAGTGCCTAGACAGAATGAGACAGGCTTCCTAGCTACTGGTCAAGATAACTTTTAGAGGCCTAAGACGTGCTGATTCAGATTGGCTTTCAGGCCATTTTCCAAGGCGAAAAGCTTTTTCCAGTGCAATCGACGTATTAGGTTCCAGCATATTGTTCAAAAGTTCATGAAAGTGGTTCATGCCTTCGGAATATCGGTCTACGGGAGTTGTAGCTGTTGATTCAAGTAGTCCCTGTATTATAAAAGCCTTTTTTCCGTTCGGTGGCATTTTTTTTTACCTACGACGCTGTCGTCCACTATATGGTGGGAAGTTTCCACCCTGTGCACTGGTAATGATGCAGTGGATGCTGCTTGGCTATATGTGGGCTTTGTTCCGTTTTTTTTTATTTCGGCGAATTCCATGGCTTTGACAATTTTGAATCACAGGTTGCCGTTCCGGTTGGGGAATCAATACCACTGCTTGTGCTTGGTGTGTGAATCGCAGTATTTCCTGTGGTGGACGAGGCAATGGTTTAAGCCCGTGTTCGAGTTTTTTGAGGCATCTATCGAAGTCGGTAGTCCATTTAATTTTTCCTTCTTGGTGTCAGATTTGCGTTTTGGGAGGCTTTTTTTGTTTTAGGCAGACTGTTTTTGTCCTGCGCCATTGTTACTTGCTGTTCGTTAGTCGAAGCAGCTGCTGAAGTTGTTGGGATGCTCTTTGATCGAGTATCAATAGTTTTGCTTCCAGTAAGCTGCTCAGTGGACCCCTGTGTGACATCTAGTGCAGGAGAGGAGACTTTAAATGCAGATTTTATTTGTCTTATCTAATCCTATAGCTGGTTTAGCTTCATGGACAGTTTCTGACTGTCACCACATATAGCAGTGTCGTAAATAGTGTGAATGTTACTTTGAGAGATCATCGGCTTCCGTGATGAGGTGGTCGAGTGGTAAGCGCGCGTGGTCATCGCGTTGGTGGTCGCGGGCTCGATCCCGGATTTCGGCATGAATTTTTGAAAGCTTGTGTGGTCACTTACGAATTAATGAGTGGCTAGGTGTAAGTTATACGAGCAGTATATAAATTATCTACTCCGCCTTTCAAGCAAATTAATGAAAGCCCTCGTAACATTCTTAACTACGTCTACTAGTGGAAGTTGTTGAAAGTATTTGTTATCACGAGTTACTCATTATAAATTTCATAATCAGTTTAACAGAATATGGATAATGAAAGACTCAGCCTTTTTTGTAGATAATTCTCAGAAACCCTGACGAACAGTGAGAGACTGGATTGGACTGTGAGGCTTTGGGCCAGCCAAGTTTGGATGAGGTTACCACATAGGTGTTTGTAATTGAGAGGAAACAAATCAAGTTCAGCCAGTCTGGCTTCGTGAGACAAAGGACCCTCATCAAAGTCATAGTCAGCAGGAGAAAATGCACTCTCACTCGTAAAGATGGATTTAAAAAAATTTTTGAAAGGTGTTCCGATTGTGATCCATCCTCACAATCTCTAGATTTTCGTAAATCTTTAGTAGGGTAACGGGGTCTCTGATTTGAGTGCTCCTTCCAATATAACTGCAGAATAACTTCGGATTTTCCACTGCATGTTTCAGTAAACCTTTTTCGAAATCTTGCCATGCCCTAACGAGAAGTCGCTTAACTTGATTCCTTTGTGCCTTGTGTGCGTTTATAAAAACCGGATTCCCATAAGAGAGTGATTTTTTCCATAATCTCCGTATTTTTTTCACTTTTAACGTTTGAGTTAGCAGCGTTTGAGTTAGGTGACTGGACCGTGTTTTCTGGTGTATTTATGCAATACCAGAAAACACGACCCGATTTCACGCAAAGAGACCGAACAAAAAACGACATTAGCTAACTCAAACGTTGGTGTATATATGCAATAGGGGTGTAGGGGTACTAGTAAATGGTAGCACCACACATGTAGCATTTGGTCGCTCCATTTGTCTCGTACAGGTGGTGAATGCTCCTGTGGCCACCTATAACTGGTACCCAACTCTCAACTGTGGCTCCTCGAAGTTGGGTTCTTCCCAGCGGCCATACCCCGGGCAACCGTCACGACCGGCGGGCTAAACCAGGTGAGGGTCTCCAGTGTTGTGTGTGCCTCCACACCCGGTATGTCTGACTCCCGAACTTCCCACCTCCCTCCTCTCAAAAAGTCCTACGGTGGGTGCGACAGCAACCCCGTAGGCGGCCCAGGCTAACTCGGGTCGTTGTCCAACTAAAACAAAACCGTGACCCAGAGTGGAGTTCGACAGCCGTCGGGGGTGTCCGAGCAGCCCTATTTAGTGACAGCACTGCTTGCTTCCTCGCGGAGGAAGGGGCTAGAAAAGGTGCCTTAAATATTGCTGGTTATCACGTCTTCTGCAGCCGGCGCGGCTCGCAGATCGCAAAATACGCGGTCATAAAACTCAAACAAACAACAATAACCCCCATTATCAACCCCTCTCGTCATACCCTCCAGGCTGCTCGGGTGAATCCAATCACATTAGCAGTCTGGAATGTTCGTTTCCTTTTAGACAATCCTAGGAGCAACCGGCCGGAACGGAGGACGGCGCTAGTTGCTCGGGAACTGGCGCGCTACAAGGTGGACATTGCTGCTCTCAGCGAGACCCGATTCTCTGAGCAGGGTCAGCTGGAGGAGGTGGGGGCCGGCTACACTTTCTTCTGGAGCGGCCGGCCAAAGGCAGAGCGACGCGACACTGGTGTTACCTTTGCCATCCGGAACGACATCGTGGGACGTCTGCCCTGTCTGCCACAGAGTATCAAAATCACCTGATGAGCCTCCGCCTGCCTCTTTGGGGAGACCAGTTTGTCACCATCATCAGCGCCTACGCTCCCATATGACGAGCTCTGATGCGGCGAAGGACAAATTCTACGAGGACCTGCACACCTTGCTGGCGACTGTGCCGAAAGAGGACAAGTTAATTGTCCTTGGTGACTTCAATGCCCGCGTCGGGATGGACCACGCTGCCTGGCAGGGAGTGCTGGGTCCCCACGGTCACGGTAGCTGTAACAATAACGGCCTCCTCCTTCTGCGCACATGTGCGGAACACCGTATCTTGCTGACGAACACCTACTTCCGCCTGCCGACGCAGGAGAAGGTCATGTGGATGCACCCTCGGTCGCGGCGCTGGCATCTACTGGACTATGTTCTCGTCCGGAGGCGAGATCGACAGGACGTGCTGGTAACCAAGGCGATCCGCGATGCCGATGGTTGGACAGATCACCGCTTCGTCATCTCCCAGATGAGGCTCCGACTGCAACCCCGAAGAAGGCCACAAGGTAAGAGGTCGCCAGGTTAGTTAAATACTATTTTATTAAATTTGCCTGCTCACATTTTTGATTTCAGCAACCCAATAAACGAGAAACTGGATGACCTTCATGCTCCAGCTGATAATGCTACCGTGGAGACACGATAATGTCAACTGCGAAATGTCATCCAGTCCACCGCCCTCGAAGTCCTTGGACGCGCACGCTGTGATAACCAGGACTGGTTTGACGCCAATGACGCCGACATCAGCAACTTACTCGCGGAGAAGAATGGACTACACAAAGCCTACATGGACCTTCTGACTGACGCCTCCAAAGCAGCCTTTTTCAGATCCCGACGCATTGTACAGCAACGGCTGCGGGAGATGCAGGATGCCTCGATGCTCCGAAAGGCTGAGGAAATCCAGGGGTATGCGGACCGTAATGAAATGAAAAACTTCTTCAAAGCCATCAAGGCCATCTACGGCCCGTGTATCAAGGGGAACGCACCACTGCTCAGCTCTGACGGCACAACACTGCTGACAGAGAAATCGCAAATTCTGAAGCGCTGGGCCGAGCACTTCAGAAATGTCCTTAATTGCTCATCAGCCATCTCCGATGCTGCCCTTGACCGGCTCCCTCAAGTAGACACGAACAACGACCTGGATCTGCCGCCTTCCCTAACAGAAACATCCGGGCCGTGCAGCAGATTTCCAGCGGTAAAGCACAGATATCCGACACAATCCTACCGGAAGTCTACAAGCACGGTGGGCCCCGGCTGATGGCAGAACTCACAACACTCTTCCAGGAGATGTGGCGCCAAGGACAAGTTCCTCAGGATTTCAAAGACGCAACCATCGTCCATCCCTACAAACGGAAGGGAAACTGGCAACTCTGTGATAATCACAGAGGCATCTCGTTGCTCAACATCACCGGGAAGATCTTCACCCGTATCCTTCCCAATCGTCTGAACGGTCACCTATAACAGGGCCTGCTCCCGGAAAGCGCATGTGGCTTCCGCCGACACCGCGGAACAACCGATATGATCTTTGCCGCCCTCCAGCTACAAGAGAAGTGCCAGGAGATGCGAACTCACCTATCCACTACCTTCGTGGATCTAACCAAAGCCTTTGACACGGTGAATCACGGCAAACTGTGGAAAGTCATGCAGAAATTTTGTTGTCCTGAGCGGTTCACGCCCATGGTGCGTCAGCTTCATGACGGGATGACGGCGTGCGTCACTGACAACGGGATGGTATCCGAAGCATTCGCAGTGACCAACAGAGTGAAGCAGGGCTGCGTATTGGCTCCCACCCTGTTCAGTCTCATGTTCTCTGCTATGCCGATGGACGCCTACCATGATTAGCAGCCTGGTATCCGCATCGCCTACAGAACTGACGGGCACCTTCTCAACAGTCGGCGTATGCAGGCTTCAACGCGCGTGTCTACGGCTACAGTCCATGACTTGCTCTTCGCGGATGACTGCGCCCTTAACACCGTGATGGAGGAGGACATGCAAAGGAGCATGGACCTCTTTGCCGCAGGCTGCGCCGATTTTGGATTGACAATCAGTACAGCCAAAACGGTTGTCATGCACCAGCCGCCACCCAGCACGGAACACAAGTCTCCTCGAATCAATGTCAACGGTGCATAACTCAAAAACGTGAAAACCTTCACTTATCTAGGAAGCACGATGTCGCGCAACACGAGAATCGATGACGAGGTTGCCCAACGGATCTCCAAAGCTAGTCAGGCCTTCGGCCGGCTGCAGGCCTCCATGTGGAATCACCTCGGTATTCACCTGAACACAAAACTGAAGATGTACAAGGCCGTCGTCTTGACGACACTCCTTTACGGAGCGGAGACCCGGACCGTCCACTCGAACCAAGCCAGGAAGCTGAATCACTTTCATCTCAGATGCCTCCACAGAATACTGAAGCTGAGATGGCAAGACATGATCCTGGACACGGAATTCCTGGAGCGGACCGGAATCCTCAGCATCCACGCCATGCTGAGGCAAGTGCAACTGCGATGGAGCGGCCACCCTGTAAGAATGGACGACGAGCGAATTCCCTAACGACTTTTCTACGTAGATGTCGCTATAAGTGCTCGCCGACAGGGAGGTCAAAAACGACGCTACAAGGACACTTTGATGAAATCGCTGAACCAACTGCAAATCAACCCGGCGACCGGGGAGGACCTCGTCCAGGATAGACTGGCATGGAGCAGATTCGTGAAGACCGGTTCAGCTATCTATGAGGCCAACCGGATATCCGCCGCCAAGGCCAAAAAGAGCGGCACGAAAGTCACCAGCACCCCGGACCAACATCGTCGATGCCCAGGCCCTGCCAACGGGCCCGCGCTGTCAACGCATCTTCCGCGCAAAAATCCGCGTGGTTGGACATCTTTGGCCGCAATGCACCAACAACCCGTCAATTCCAATTTCTACGTCAAATTCGGCCAACCCTTCTTCAGACTCCCCCAACCTCACTCCTGGCATCAATTCCATTACTCACACCATCATAGAGACCACATCCCACTACTAATCGCCTGTTACCCCCACCACAGCAACTACCACCGCTTTCACTACCACCACCACCACCACCACCATCAGTGATGGGAAGTCTCTCCTTAACTGTCCTCAATGCGACCGCACATTCACCTCACTCATAGGCCTGGTCGGTCAATTGCGAATCCATCGTACAGAGACTGGTGAACCAGTGCCTGGAGCAGCAAAACACCGCAGAGATCGCCACCTCCACTGTCCTCACCGTCCTCGCGCATTCACTCATCACATGGCCCTATTCGGTAACATGCGCATCCAAGACAGCAGAATTCACCACAATGCCGACAACACCGATACATCATGCACACCCTCCGCTCCTGCCATTTTTACCGCCACTGCCACCCCCACTACAATGAATGACATCCCCCAGCCTCTACCGATTTCTCCTGCCCACAATGCGCCCGCAAATGCAACTCACGCATCGGCCTGGTCGGTCACCTGCGAATCCATCGCACGGAGGCTGGTGAACCAGTGCCTGGGGCTCCGACATACGGTCGCCGCGCCCGCCTCCACTGCCCTCAGTGCTCCCGCACATTTTCACACCGCATGGGCCTATTAGGACACATGCGCCTCCACTATAACCTGCGGTAAACCACCGGAGGCTAAGCCACATCAGCGCACACCGGCTACACTAATATATTGACAACACCCTCACAATCATCATAATGTACCTGATACAATCACGGTTTCCTAGAAACCGTGGCTTGGAAGGCTGCCAATCTGATGCTTTACACCAGACCACTCCGTCGGTCCAGTGTATGTGCTGTGTGTGTCGAGTGGCTGACCAGTGGACTAGGAGTCAGACGGCGATGGCTCCTCCATATCCCCTGATTAATGAATCCTGGTGTGTGCGTTTACGGGGGCCAGGTCGTGCTGTGGCACGTGAAGACGGGTACGCCGACCCGTCAGACAATGCGCCCACTCCAACATCAGACAACTGACTGGCTTGGATGGTTGTCTGATTTTGGGGGTGGGGGAGAGTGAGGTCGACTGCTCAGCGCATTTTCCTCACTATAAACAATCTGACGCGCTTGAAACTATCACGGTGCGCTAAAAGCCGTGGCTTGGAAGGTTGCCAATTGACGGGATAACTGGGATCGCGTTGTCAGCCCAATGTGTGTGTTTTGTGTGGAGTGGCTGACTGGCGGACTGAGAGTCAGGCTGCAATGTCTCCTTCTTAATGTGACCTGTATGGCACTCCCACTCCGTGGGATCCGAGTCAAGTGTGGTGGTACACCCAGGGGCGGCTCCGGCCGCGCCAACCACCTGCGCCCTCTCCCATCTCCGGTCTTCGTGACTCTGTCTTGACACCGGGCTCAGGTGGGGGAGGAGGAGTGAGTGCGGTAGCTGCAGCGCAAGACTACTATCACTTAAAACTAATTCACGCGCAAGTCACCATCCCTGCATACGGTGGAACTATCATGTGTCATCATATATGCAATAACCCACGATACCATCCACAATCCTCGGCTATATTCCCAGAAAAAATTGTTCAAAGTTTATGGTGCTGAATTCGGCCTTCATTTGATCGAATTCACCACGTCAAATACTTCTTCTAGATTTAGTGGGCTTTTCAAGCACCGAAAAGATGGAAAAATTCAAGCGAAGCACGACGTGGTCACTCATCTCATCAACACTATCTAGCGAGTTCGATAGCACCAGGTCCAAGCAAATTGACTGCGAACCCTCACGCACCTTCGTGGGAAATAAGAGAAGCTGACTGAGAAATGACCTGAGTGCCATGTCCAATAAACAGCAGGTAAAAGCTTTTTCTGAACCACCTGCTTCTGCTGATCTTCAGCCAATGAACGGTGCGTTGAAGTCACCCATTATCAGGACGTTAGATCGAGCAGAAAATCTTCCTAGCTCTTCTCATAGGCGAGCGTCAGCCTCAGGGTCACTTCTTGGTGGCCAATACACGGTCAGAACTTCAAAGCTATGGGATCGTGGTACCTTTATAGTAAGCCAAATGGTTGCAAAGCTGCATGCAAACTGTTCCTTTTTTGTACACAAAAGTCCGTGTTTTACGTCAGTAACAACGCCTCCTCCCTGACGCCAAATTCTCGCCGTTCAAAACAATAGAAATCCTGGTAATCCCAATTCGCGGTCATCTACGTTTTCATACAATCAGGTTTCAGTCGAAGAGAGAATATTGGGGAAAGTTCGTAAGTGTGGATTTTCAATTCGTCTAATTTGGGCAGTATACTTTGTACATTAATATAAACAAATAAGTTTCACATATTTGAGAAGTTTTATCATGGTGTAGTCTGATCCTCTATTTGCCGAACCTATTGTGCCCTCATTCCCATTGATTCCTTCTAGCGAATTTAGGGTGGACGCTGCATTATCTGATCGTTATAGATCACTAGGTTCGTCTCCCCATTCAGCAATTTTGTTCTCAATTCTAGTACTAATTTTCGACGTTTTTGCTCTCTCTGTCGCCGTGTAATCTGGTTGAAAAAAACCGCGCGGTGTGTGTCATTGATTCTGAATCTTCGTGAAAGAATAAACATTACTTGTTCTTGATTAGGGTGTTCGAAGGCGTCGCTCCTCTGATATGTCGATTTTTTGCTTTCCGAGTCTAAGGGCCATCAGCACCGAAATTTCCTTATTGGGTCGCAGAAGTTCATAGAGGACACAGTGGAACATTTTTAGGTCTGCCGAGACTCGCTCTGTGGGAGTACTTGCTGTGGATTCGCGAAGCCCCTGAATTATCAGGCATTGCACTCTGTCCAGTGTGTTTCTCGATATCATAGTGATTTCATACCCCGAGAAAGGTAACATATGATTAGTGCCATGCTATCCCTTTTGTTTCAGTTCTCTGTGGAATTGATTGTACGAAACGTGCCTTGTCTCATTTACAGATCGCTACGCGTCATGACTAATAAGCAGTTTCTTCATGTTGCTTTAATTTAATGGGTTTTCTGAAATTTAAAAAATAGTAATTGAGAAGCTTTCCATATAGTCTCACATGAAATGTAAAACATATATGATGATGTGACTTCTGAAAGCTTATAATATTTGCAATACCTTTGCTCTTTTCGGTGACCTGGGGCGTTTTCTTGATTTAAAAGTCGCTCGGATCGACATATCTTCCACTCGAATAGGATGACTCGCAAGAACAGCAGATAATATTTAAGGCTCTTGATCCAGAAAGGATTACAATTGGATTTATTCTACCCGTATTTCAATCAATCTTTGACACAATAATTTTAAGGTAAACCATATATGGAAACGCTTCTTGGTGCTCACAGTTCCGTCCCATCCTCAAGTGACAGGATGCGATAGACTATTATAGGGACACCTAATATATGTTGAAAGTGCACGTTGTAAAGCTGTGTCACAAATACGTTAGAGGAGAAGTTTAGGTATAGAACAATTTCCTGAATTGTATCAATTTTTGTTCAGTGCTCCTAGGTTATTGACGCGGAGTTTGGATATTTTAAATGTGTTCAGTTTTTGACTGTCTCTATTTCTTCCTCATTTGCTTCTATTTATTTATTTATAAGCAGTTAACAGGTAACAACACTTTTTTGGTAAAAAAACTGTTTAAAGTGCGCTTTGGCTCACGGCGTACCTGGTCAGGTTAATTTTCGCTTGTTATTAATCCATTGGTTGCCCATAATAATCTATCGAGTCATTCATTGTAACCAACGTGTTAGCCGTAAAACAATAATTCTAAGTAATAAATATAATGCCGATAAAACACCCTAGCAGATACTTGCGATGCAAAACTTGTTGGTTATTGACTAACCAATCCAACTTTGTGCTCACAAAAAGCGTTAATGCAGGTCCTAAGACTCCCCTGACCAAAGACTAAGTAAGCATGTGTCTTTAAATCTCCCGCCACCTCACGTTACATCCCCGAGCAAAACCATAGTTACTTTTCGGAAACGTTCTTCCCTATCCATGCTCCATTCTTTAATACCTAATAGGATGAGAATATAAGCTCTCAACTCTGAAGGCCTACAACCATCTCCCCTATACTTACTGTTTATGGGCGGTAATGACAGAGAATTGACGATTCAATTTTCCCCAACACCCGGCTGCGTGTCTTACGGGATTGGGCATTTCCGATTAAATGCATAGCGAACCCAAAGGTCAGTAATACAGCCCACTGATTCAGTAAAACAAATTTCAGCGGATATCTAATTCTTTTATTTTTGCACACTTTATCCGTTTAAATGTGTGTTATCACAGAGACCCGGCCCGTACAACCCCTATTACAACAGTTGCCGTAAGGCACGCAGTCAGGGTTTTGGGGAAATTAAATTGTTGAATTTTGCCATTAGATGCCTAAAATTTGATACCCTACCCACCCTTATATTACTATAAACTTCCGATGATAAGCTCTCGAAAGCTTACTTTTGCCAAACTTGACTTCTCACACACGTAACCGGGTATCATCGTTGAACTCATTAGTGGAGTATTCCCACGCTATATTTCTCCCAGTCCCCTGGATCGTCCGGAGCGTGTATATACACAAATTTTGGATGAAAGCATTGAGTTCGATCTACATAAATACTCTGGGCTTTTTCTTATGCACAGTGACTATTTTGCTTGTCTTATTCTTATTGTCCTTCTTTAAATCAGGTAATGCATAAAGACACTTTAACACATACAGTTCTGTGTACACAAAGCTTTCTTATTAATTTGCGATCTATATTCGCAGTGCCGCAATAGTTCATATATTGCTCTAGCTCAGGGCAAACCTGTTACCCCTTAGACATGTTACGACTATTCGCGAGGCTCGGAATTTCTTCCTGGTTTCTGTGATCTGAGTCCAAATTTGTGATCTTCGTATGCTGAATTCACCAAACGTAGGCGGTTATTTACTTTTTATTAAACCAGCATTGAAGGTCTTTCTTCAAGCAATCTGTTGAAATCATATTATACAGAAAATAAAAATGCATGATATTACCGCATAAATTGCAAATCATCTTAAAAAATATACAAAAATATACACGATAACTTTTTTTCAGCAACAGCGATGAGTATAATTCATTCATTGTCCACTTCACAGCACATGATTCTAGGGTATACTGTTGCCATGTTTGGTTTTAAATAAGTAAATTAGCATGTAAAGGACCTGCTCTACTCCAAGTCCTACACATACAACATTATTCTCTGATCAAATGATGTTCATCAATGACGTAGTGGCGTCGTGGTTAGGTGTGTCGCCACATGTTTCTGCGACAAGGGTTGGAGTCCTACACACATTTTTTATGGGATTTCAATGGCGCAAGCCTATTTTCCTCAAATAAGCAAAACTGACCTAAACTGACAAAACATCAGAAGAGATAAAGTTTAAAATAAGCCATGTTAGATTTTGCAAGTAAACCAGACTTGAGCAACTTCTTCGATCCTCAAATAGAAATTTATTCTGAGAGGAAATGGTAAAGAAAATTTTCAATGACTTTGTGACTTAAAAGACAATTTGACGAGCATATGTTAGCTTCGAAATATTATCGTCAGGCCTTTACATGTATATCACTGTGTAACAACATGTCTTTGCATAGCTTGGGTAGTAATTTTATTTCGGCCCAAAATTGAGCGAATTGGATATCGATTAACGATGAAAATATATTTTATCTGGGGTGAATCGAAACCTTACAAATGCTGATTGTTTTAATGACTGGAATATTTGGAAAAGAGAAAAGATTTGCACATTTAAATAACCAATGTGAATCCGTTTACTCGGCCGTGTGCGTTCCGATTTTGTACACCAACATTTAAAATTTGTTTGGAAGTCTACCAACGCAATTCGAAAAAGATCCAGCTTTTCCAGAATTTAAAAATATATAGAAACACAGTTGGTAATCGATAGGTGAATATATACATATATATTGACACACCTCATATTCTGCCCACTCATTTTGAATTTTTTCTTTTCACAGATAGACTTAGAAGTTGTTCAGTAAAAAATATACGAACTTAATTATAGGATTATATAAGGAACTCTTTAACATGATAAGTTCTTAGGATTAGTCGTGCTCCACCCTTATAAGGAATGTATACCTTAAGTTGGAATATTCCAACTTATAATATGAGAGCGCTTTTAAATCTTGCAGGTGTCAGTGCTTATATTTATTCTGCGAAGGAGACGAATACCTTGTTTTATAATATTGTATTTGTCATAATATGTTTGAAAAACAAAATTATTTATGGAAGACAAGAAATTAGGGCTTTTAATCGGTATTGCTAAAATATTTATAAGCATAATTATACTTATTGGAGAAATAGATTCATCAAATTAGACTTCAAGAGCAATATTTACCTTGAGGAACTCACTAACTCCTTGGATTCGTTAAATGTTCTTATTTAAAAAGAAAAGGGTACTTATAAATAAGGAAAATATACTGCACTTTAAAAAATCAGACTAACATTCCTACAGTGGACCCGTTAACGTTATGATGCTAATTTGGTAAGTATCCTATCCAGCGGACAATATCCTACCTGTGCCCTAAAGATGGCTTTTTAGTTTACTTTAAATCGCATTTAAATATTTTTGGTGATTAAATAATACAATTTAGCAATATCTATATTTTTAATGTTTTATTAGAGCCTGAAAAGAATACTGAGCTGCAACGATACACTTAAAGTTGATTGATTTTAAATTTCATAGTTATTCTCCGTTGCATACTGAATCTCTTAATGATCAGCATAGTTGGGAAACATTTGATTCCCAAACGGAATACTGACTTAATAATCTGATCAGCATCATTCAAAAAATTAAATTTTGTTCTTCAACCCAAGCGTTTAAACTACCGCTTTTGTTTCGCTGAATTTCGTACTAAAGTTCCGGCGTCTTTTGGAAGACAATATGCATGTAAGATTTTCTGCTTATTTAATAATGTATCGCAACAAATATCTTGAAATTGTTAGTCTCAGACTATGGAATATTAAATATGTCAGCTAAGCATGTGCAATGGGTTAGATAAAATTTGCTAATTTAAAATAAAACAGCACCGTTATTCGAAAAATCATCAAGCTACCTGGGGGTATCTCTGAAATCTTGGAGAATAAAATCAGACGCACATTCTGTCAGAAGTATTGAATATCAAATTAACCGTTTATAGCTTAGTAGCACTTGCTGTAGAAATCTGCTAGCAATCCTTCAATCCACATGCAAACCATTTTGACTTTTGTCTCCGAATCACTGGATAATTTAATAGGCGAGTCCTGTGTTTGTGTCACCGGAGGTACAGGTCGCGCAATTTTTTGACTGAAACCCCCAATATGACTAGTATTCACATATTTATTACATCATAGGTTACGTACTGTCACATTACATTTGATATTTGCATCTATTGGCTTAACTTTAATAGATCAATTTGGATGTTATTAGGATCAATATCGTTCCAGTCTCATCCGTAAACTCGGGCTATAATAGTTTCATAGTACATTATATTTCATTACACCGTGGTGCAAAACTTTAGAAGTGTGCCCCATCATTTTACATAACCAAATTGCGTGTTTTGATTTGTACATTAATTTGGACTTTTAGGGTTTATAGGCAACCCATAAACTCACAGGATGAAGACGGGTTTTTCAGAATGAGTGCATTAACATAAAATTCTGGATTTGCGGTACAGTGAGCAGTCTAAACTCGCAACTAGGCATAAGTAATAAATTTTATTTCTACGTGACTGAAAAGAGTTGCACCCCATGAACCTGGGCGTAGACATTGTATTATCTTTTCCCTATTTTAAATTCTTTATGTTCTCATTGCTTGCACAACTAACGCTGCTTCTGAAAACAAGCAGACTGGAGTTCTTTTTTACGTTCATCCGTCTGAGATGGACCATCTTGCGATATATAGGATTCAAGCTGCCGTATAGGCAAAGAAATTGAAAATTAGTGAACAAAGTAAACGACGAGGGTGATGATCGGTGTTCCCCATATGTAATTCAATGTTTAATGAGGATAACTGAAGAGTATATCTGAGTTCACTGTGATGCAGCCATCTCATGACTTAAAGAGGATATCAATACCCAGATACAATTGAAGCAGGCGAAAATTACAGAGCCTTTGCAACATATCGCTGCTTAATTGAGATTTGAGGGCTGTGTAGACAGTAGAATGCTTTACAATCTATCCCCTGTATAGATAATGGGCACACATGTTAGAGTATACATTTTAAATTAACCGAATTGGGTCCTTTTATTTAACTTTGATGCAGCAGTGTGGGTGCCACCGGTAAGAACCGAAAAAGCAAACGACAGCAGACATTATCGCCAATAAATTACCACGTCCTTGCTCACGGACAAAAATACCTTACATAATTGGACAGAGACAACAAAGGAACTGAAAAAGGATAACATCTCATTTCATCCCCAGTAACGGTTTTAATAGATAGTATGTAGTCAAAGCCAGGAAGCTTTAAGAAGACCGAAACCTACCTGAATCTAGAGACCAACCCATAAAAACACGGATTATGTGAGTTTTTAAGAAGAAAGGATATGTATCTTGAAAGATTCTATAATCGGTCCTAAATCTGGAATTTATACAGACCATTGTGCTCAAATGTAGCCCAAAGGGCAGTCACACCTTTAATTTGATTAAGCGGGTGTAAGAGATGACGGTAGTGTGGGCGCATAGTTTTGATACATTCTTCTCAAACTGGCATAATTATATAGAAACATTTAGCAAAATTAAATGAGACAATAAATAGTGCTAAACTGGACATCTGCCTAACTCTCAACTTTTCCCTCGAATGCCCTAATACATAGAAGAAAAATTGCGTTCAGACAATCCAGAGGAAAGTTGGGAGTGCGCAAAAAAGAACACAAAGTGTTGCAACACAATGAACATGTGTCACAACTTGTCGTTCATTATCTTGATGCAGGAAACTTCTTCAATTTTGCAGCAGCGCAATCAGTCTCAGCGGTACGCAGGACAAGCTGTCGACTGGTCAAATGCTGGAGCTCTGACAAGGACTCGATCACTAGTCATTTTAATTTTCCATTCGTTTGCAGAACCGTGCTTTATCAATGTCAGGCTATATGTCATTGTGACCCTGTCAAAGAACTTCCAAAAGAACCTCAAGACTCAGATAAATACAGTTAATTTGGAGTGGTCTTTTAAAATTTTTCTATACTAACAGAATGTATTGTTTTGATTGAGGTATGGATTTCTTCTTTATTTCGTTAAAATTTCCAGTTGTTTGGAAATTTCTTAAAGCTTACTTCAAGGATACTGAAAAAAGATCTGTACTGGCTCTTTGGAAGGCCGTGGCTTCATTAGCATATGCAGTCTTTATAGGAAGTTTCGAAAAAAATCGTATCCTAATGAATGCATATTTGTCTTTACGTCCGAAAGCATATTATAGTCTCATGGGCGATTATAGTTCTAAACGTTTAAGATGACAAAAACATTGAAAAATAATACATTTATAATTTTCAACTACATATATTAATTCTTAGACTTTGGTTAATGCCTTCTGCATGCCTTCTGTAAACATCCAAAAAAATAAGGGTTGGACTAATAATTTAATTTAACTTAGTATACTTTGCATAAGATTGGAAATATGCTCTGAAGTTAGCGATCAATACAAGACCTTCTCCATTAACATTTTCTTCGCCAAATTTATTCTCTCCACATTCATGGAGAGAATTGGACTCTCAACAGTATTCACGACAGTTGAGCGATTCGCCCGCAACATTGCATGCGTCTGCACGCTTTTGGTCTCCTAGATCGAGCAGCTTCTGTTCAGAACTATGGATAGAGCAAAGTCATTCTAATGGGTTTTAAAGCATTTACTGGTCATCAGATGGTGAAAACTTGAAAATGAAGTATAAATATTGTGACTTAATTCATGACTTTCCTTCATTTATTTAAAAGGTTTATAAGTGTTCTTGGCATCCATCAAAGTTACGTATTTGCAAATTTTGCCCACTAAGACATTTTCTCATCTGTTCAAGGTTTAGTTATTTGTCTGCGATACTACGGACCGTAGTTTGTATGCAATAGTTTTAATGAGGAAAGTCAAATTATTATACAGCTTAACCCATTAGTACTCTTCAAACTGAACTATTCGGTGTTAGTTCAGGAAATAAATGCAGTTACCAAAGTTTGGCATCCCGAACGGCAATCTAACAAAGACCCCCGGTACCAGTCATGGCAGTCCTAAATTGGCTTATTCATCTCCAAAAAGGTAAGTGTTCTATAGTTAACTATTCAGCAGAGCTTTCGAATGTTCCGGCTCAAACTCGCAGAAGAAAGCAGTTCCGAGCCTTCCGTTTGTACTGTACAAGAAGTGCAGCGGCCCGCAGCAAACCCTTCAACACTCCAGCCAGTTAACTGATAGAAAACGACGGATTGAAGAAACGAGTTGGTCAGCGACAAACAGCGGCCTCCGCGTTTTGACTGTACATCTGCGCCGCATTCGGGGCCTTACTCTGGCACTAAACCGAATAATTCAACTGTCCTACGTGTTTGAGACCGTCGGCATTCTTTCAATATCACCAAATGAATCAAGTACATACAAGAATTTCTATTTCGAACTGCATGAGCTTGAAAACCGCTCACATTCAGTGCGACTCAAATGCCTCTACTGCGACATTGACGGTGTAAATCCTGATATCAATATTGGAAATGTCTACAGGCAAGCATTAGTCATTAATTAAAATTTTCACAACAAACTAAACACTTAATCTGTAAACCACCTATAACAATTTGATTATTTTTCATTTGGCTCGTGGTGTAACTGATTTTCATGTCATCAACTATATTTTTTTTACAGTTTGCTGTTCCTCTTTTGGAACGAAAAGTGTATAAGGCTGCAACTCAGCACAATAAGCAGAGCTTCGGTTAAGCTACACTGTTTACGAGATTTCTTAAGTCAAATTTAATCGATCTGATCAACTCGTTTTGTCAAAATGAATCAGTGGGAGGAAACAGACAAAAATTGTCCAATAGAAGAGCCGATATGCAAATGCAAGAAGGATCGGAATAATTGTTTCCTACTAATTTTACTCGAACACCTGATGTTTTTGAGCCTTCTTATGTAGGCCCAAAGATCCATAAGTTGGGTTCATTGTGACACCTTATTCCCGAAAACTACGTATGCTCGACAACTAGTCTTCTTAATCCTTCGATGGGAAATTTTGTGAATCTAAACCCTTATTCTAGATTAAAAAATTAGGCATCAGAAGGTTTGTAGGCCAGCCTTAAAAATTATCGAAATATCCGGCGAATGTACGCCTGCTTGTATTAACTATAATATGCACTAAGATCAAGTTTTTGTTACTTTTTAGATGCGTCGGAAAAATTTTGCACTGAAAAAGGTCTATTCCATTGTTATACCTTGGAAAAAGTGTGAACAGGATGAGTTACAGTTGGTAAAAAGTGTTTCAGATGCACTCGGATAATGTTATTTCTCAGCTTCTACGTGACTGACATTTTTTTCTACATTTGTTATACCTTTGTACTTTTCCATAAACGTTGGTCTTCCCAAACACGTTCCGCCTTCCAGTCCTTTTGCACAGCGAACAACGGCGCCGGCTATATGCATGGCAAAAATTTGCAGAGAACTCTACTTTTTTTTCATTTTCATATCTACGACTGGGAAGAAAATAAATTAATTGGGATAAATTGGAAACCCGGCGAAGTAGGCTGATTTCAATAAAAGCGCACCTGCTTGTTCTAATTAACACTTCAAACAGTGCAGCGCCAGTGTCTTAGCTTTCAAGCGCAAAGGCGCTGTGGTATGCCTTTCCAATACGAAAGTTTGTCTTGATTACCCCCGTAAGCAGCTTGATCTTCTACCCACCTGATAAATCTGCTTCCTTGCAAATCGCTGGCGTAAAGACCTGGTACTAAAAAAGGACCTATTGGGGCCGAACGATGTTTAAAATTCACAAAACTTCGGATTACACATTTAAACATTCGTTGATGGACACTCATAGATCGTTAACGGAACTTATTCGTCCCACTCTGCCTTGGGGCTCATTCTCAAGCCCCGACAGCAGCCGCACACCGGCTAGTAATAGAACAGGCAGATTAACAATGACGACAGTTTCCCTTGTATTTGTCAGCATTTTTAATCTGACTCTACAGTAAAACATCTTAAAAGATAGATTTGGCAAGGATAAAGCATGGCGAACGCAAGGCCAACGACTTCTCTCGAAAGCTTTAGTAACGCAAATGTACCTTAAATCTGCAAACGAAAGTGACCCATTTAAAGTTGAAATTGTAAGGCAAGCCCTGCGCCAGCCAAAGGCCGGAAAATCAGAAGCGAAGGACTATTGGTTGAACTCCCGGCCTTTCTTGTGTCAGTGTTAAAATGATCAGTAAAACATGTACCTGGTCCTCAGACTGCTCGCAGTCAAACGGCTGCAAAAAAGGTATTAACTCGTGAGACTTAACTGCATAGATTTCAAAGCCATTTAGTATTCTATAAAAAGGACTATTGCACGGTTCTGTGGCCATCCGAATGCACTAAGGGATTTCGAACAGACATGTTGAGGAGGACGGTCTCGGCTCTGTAGGCTCCTAACCTCAGGAAGTTTGGACAACAGTTATAGAGTAGGGGTTTGATGTGGCTATCGCCCATATCACCTCTCGTTTAACTTCAAGAGTGTCCCCTTTTATCGAACTTTGCGCAGAATAAAACTTGCTTTACCAAAGCAAATTCGTTGAACAGACTGAAAAGGTCTCTTTTAAATAATAATCAATAAGACTGTTTCAAGGACGGTCATAGTTGACAGGGGAAAGCAGCCAGCGGGTAACTATATCCTTCAATGGCCAATTCGTGGCTACTTGTCATCCTGTACATTAACTGCAGACTTGTCCAAGAGGAGCGATGGTCCGACGATACCAACCGCCACCAGCTTTTAGAATTCGATTGTCACAAGATGGGGTCTACCAACGACTCCATGCAAGTCATTCTAAACCCAAACACTCAAACAAACATTCAACCAGAATTGAACCGACTACAGAATCATTTGCAGGAAGACTGCTCGGCTTCAGAGCACAAAACGCTTGGTCCTCTGTCTGAGTCCAACAAAATGCAAACCTGTTAGTACCCTGGGGCTATATTTGTTAGGCAGCCTTAACTGCACGTCACGTTAAAGCACCAGAATAAAATGTTTGAAAGAGCAACTTTAACTTTATCTCTTTTCTGTGCACGAATATCGTGAATAAATGCCAAGTGAACAGAGCGCACCGTCATGAGGACCCTCGTAGTTCCTGAGGAAGGTATTTGGTAATGTTTGGTCGTTTTTCCTTGCTTTCAATATGACATTCGGGTCTAGAGATAATATCATAAGAAGAGGAGCATCTAGGAAAAACTGCAGCATCAAGCTACAAACGAGCGTGATGACCGAGTTAACATTAATTTAGAGGTATGTCGGTACCTCGAGCATTCCCCTTTGTCTTACAGAGTTACAAATAATGCAGAACTTCCTCCAAGGCTGACCATCGTGACATCTTTTCGAGATGGAAGCACATTAAGCGGGTCCCAGAAACAATACTATTGTTTTGCTACTTAAAAGCTTACATTAGGTTGTCTTGTACAGGTAAAGATCACCAAAATTATCATGGGACTGTTGTCAAATGTTCTGTCTAGTTATACGCTTTGGCATTCGGTGCCCTTTATTCTGCTAGTAAACCGTTGGTTGGAAAGTAGGTTCCCTTTTCCATAGTAAAAGTTGTAGTAGTAGTATTAGTAGTAGTAGACGCAGTAGTAATAGTAGTAGTTGTAGTGGCAGTAGTAGTAGTAGTAGACGCAGTAGTAGTAGTAGTAGTAGTAGTAGTAGTAGTAGTAGACGCAGTAGTAGTTGTCGTAATAGTAGTAGTAGCAGTAGTAGCAATAGTAGAAGTATCAGCAGTAGTGATAGACGCGGTAGTAGTGGTAGTAGTAGTAGACGCAGTAGTAGTTGTGGTAATAGTAGTAGTAGAAGTATTAGTAGAAGAAGCAGCAGTTGCTGTAGACGGAGTAGTAGAAGAAGTAATAGAAGAAGTCGAAGTAGTAGTAAATGAAGTTGTAGTAGTTGTAGCAGTGAAAGTAGTAGTAGTAGTAGGGGCAGACTCAGAAGTAGTTGTAGTAGTAGTAGTAGTAGTAGTAATGGTAGCATTAGAAGTAGAAGTTGTAGAATTATTAGTAGTAGAAGTAGTAGTAGACGCAGTAGTAGTAATATTAGTAGAAGTAGCAGTAGACGGAGTAGTAGTTGTGGTAATAGTAATAGTAGAAGTAGTAGATGTAGTGGTAAACGCAGTAGTAGTAGTAGTAGTATTAGTTTAGTAGTAGATGCATTAGTAGTAGAATCAGCAGTAGGAGAAGTAATAGTAATGGAAGTTTTAGTTGTAGTAGTAGTTGTAGTAGTAATAGTAGTTGTAGTAGTAATAATATCACAAGTAGAAGAAGTATTAGTCGTAATAGTAGTAGATGCAGTAGTAGGAGTATAAATAGTAGTAGTAGTAGACGCACTAGTAGTGGTAGTAATAGCACAATAAGTAGCAATAGTTTTGTAGAAGCAGTAGTAGTAGAAGTAGTAGACGCAGTTGTAGAAGTCGTAGCAGTGGTAGTATTAGTAATGGTAGACGAAGTAATAGTTGCAGTTGTAGTGGTAGTCAAGGAAGCATAAGTAGCAGAAGCAGTTGTAGAATTAGTAGTAGCAAAAGACGCAGAAGTAGCAGTAGTATTCATAGAAGAAGTAGCAGTAAACGGAGTAGTTGATGTGGATATAGTAGTAGTAGTAGTAGTATAAGTTGTAGTAGTAGACGCAGTAGTAGTAGAAGTACTACTAGTAGTAGTAGTAGTAGTAGTAGTAATGACAGATTTAGTAGGAGTTGTTGCTGTAGTAGTAGTACTATTAGTAGTAGAGGTAGTAGTCGTCGTAATAGTAGTAGATACAGTAGTAGGAGTATAAATAGAAGTAGTAGTATACGCACTATTACTGGTAGTAATAGTAGAAGTAATAGTAATAGGTGTTGAAGTAGTGGTAGAATACGCAGAAATAATAGTTGTAGCATAATATTAGAAGTAGTAGTAGACGCAGTAGTAGTAGTAGTAGTAATAGAAGAAGTAGTTGTATCATTAGTAAAAATAATAGTTATAGTTGTTATCTTAGTAGTAGTAGTAGTAGTAGTAGTAGTAGTAGTAGTAGTATTAGTAGTAGTAGACGCAGTAGTTGTAGTAGTAGAAATATAAGCAGTAGTAGTAGTAGTTGCAACAGACGAAGAAGTAGAAGAAGTAATAGTAATAGTTGCAGTAGACGCAGTTGTAGTAGTAGTAGCGGTAGTAGTAGTAGACGACGTAGTGGTTGTAGTAATAGAAGTGGTAGTGTTAGTATAATTATTAATAATAGCAATAGTTTTTATAGCAGTAGTTGTAGTAGTAGCAGTAGTGGTAGACGCAGTAGTTGTAGAAGTTGAAATATTAGTAGAAGTACTAGTAGTAGTTGCAGCAGACGCAGAAGTAGAAGAAGTAATAGTAGTAGTAGTAGTAGGCGCAGTTGTAGTAGTTGTAGTAGTAGAAGCGGAAGTCGTAGTAGACGCAGTAGTAGTTCTAGTAATAGAAGTTGTAGTAGTAGTATTAATGGTTGTATTTGTAGAAGTAGTTGCAGTATTATTAGTAGAAGAGGAAGCAGTAGTAGTAGTAGTATTAGTAGTAATATGAGTTGTAGTAGTAGTAGTAGAAGTAGTATTAGACGCAGGTGTGGTAGTGTTAATAGTAGAAGTCGTAGTGGTAGAAGTAATATTATTATTAGTAGTAGAAGTAGTAGTAGTAGTCGTATTAGTAACACTAGTTGAAGTAGTAGTAGTAGTCGTATACAAAAAAGCAGTAGTAGTAATTGTCTCGTCCACCTGCATTTCTATAACCTTGGCGCCTACCTGGCCTACGGCGCTCATGAGTTCACTGGGTGACACATTGTGATAAATTGCGTACCACCGCATTGCAGTATTGCGATGCACCCCTACCAGCGCTTGGCTCGCACGCCTTCTACGTACCGGTAGACAATTTTCGTTATATTCCCCAGGGTAAACCTACTTCCTTCGAAATAGTACCTTTTCTTAGGTACTTCTTCCGTCTGCAGCGTGAACATTAAAATAAGAAGCCGTTTGTCTGCTCTGCTGAGGCCTGCTGGGTTATATTTTTACCGCATGCACACAACATATGCATAGGTAGCAGTCTCCTTTCCTGCAGTAATAGTAACATAATATGTAGTTGGTGTAGTATTAGTAGTAATAGTAGAAGCAGTATTAGTAGTATTTGTAGTAGTGGTAGTAGTAGTAGAAGCAATAGACGGTGTTTTAGTTGTGGTAATAGTAGTAGAAGTAGAATAAGTAGTAGCAGTAGTAGTAGTATTAGTAGACGCAAATGAAGTAGTATTAGTTGTATTAGTAGACGCAGTAGTAGTAATAGTATTAGTAGTTGTATCAGTAGCACTAGTAGTAGTTATAGCAATGATAGTATGAGCAGTTGTAGCAGTGGTAGTAGAAGTAGTAGTAGTTATAGAAGTACTAGGAAAACTATTAGAAGTCGAAGTAGTATAAGTCGTTATTGTAGTAGACGCAGTAGTAGGAGTATTAATAGTAGAAGTAGTAGTAGAAGAAGAAGAAGTAGACGCAGCAGTAGTGGTAGCAATAAGAGAAGCAGTAATAGTGGAAGAAGTAGTAGTGGTAGACATAGTCGTAGGAGTAAATGTAGTAGTAGTAGTAGTATAAGTAGTAGTAGTAGTAATAGTTGTAGTAGTAGTAGACGCAGAATTAGTACAAGTGGTAATATTAGTATTAGAAGTTGCAGTAAACGCAGTAGTAGTAGTAGTAGTAGTAGTAGTAGCAGTAGTAGTAGTAGTAGTAGTAGTAGTAGTAGTAGTAGTAGTAGTAGTAGTAGTAGTAGTAGTAGACGCAGTTGTAGTAGTAGTATAAGCAGAAGTAGACGCAGTTGTAGTAGTCCTAGTAGTAGTAGACGCAGTAGTAGTTGTAGTAATAGAAGTTGTAGTGGTAGTAGTAGTAATGATTATATTAGTATTAGTAGTTGTAGTATTTGTAGTAGTAGTACTGGTAGTATTAGTAGTAATAGAAGTTGTAGTAGTAGTAGTAGTAGTAGTAGTAGTAGTAGTAGTAGAAGTAGTAGTAGAAGTAGTAGTAGACGCAGTTGTAATTGTACTAATAGTGGTAGTAGAAGTAGTAGTAATAGTAGAAGTAAAAGTAGCTGTAGTAGTAGTAGTATTAGTAGTCGTTGTAGTAATCCAAGTTGAGGTAGTAGTAGTCATAGACGCATTAGCAGTAGTAGTAATTGGCTCGTTCACCTGCACTTCTATATCCCTGCCACCTACCTGGCCTACGGCACTCATGAGTGCAGTGGTTGACACATGGCGACAAAATTGCGTACAACTGCATTGCAGTATTGCGATGCACCCCTTCCAGTGCGGCACAGCGACTGACTCGCACGCCTTCTACGTACCGGTAGACAATTTTCGTTAAATTCCCCAGGGTTAACCTACTTCCTTTGAAAATAGTACCTTTTCTTAGGCACTTCTTTCGTCTGTAGCGAGAACATTTAAATAAGAAGCCGTTTGTCTGCTCTGCAGAGGTCTGCTGGGTAATATTGTTTCCGCATGCGCACAAAATATGTATAGATTGCAGTCTCCTTTCCTGTAGGAAGTCGACAATTCGGCTGTAGTCCATTGTTTTCATTATTATTTCCTCTTCCGTTGCCTTATTCATCTGAGGTCCTTTCCTTCTTTTTTTCTTTGCGGTGAAATCCTACAATGGGGATAAAAAATTTACATTCACCTTGCCTTCAAATAAATATTTCTGTATTTTCGGTGCCACATTTTCTTTGTTCTTTGTTTATTTCGTTCAATTACTCTCCTATTTTTCCAGCCATGTGACACATAATCTACTACTACTTTTGTTTCACTTTCAAATATCTATACCCTTAAATTATATAAACTTTTTTCCTTTACTATACTTCCCATTTTTTAACCATAAAAATTGCATATGCCAATCCGTGAATCTGTCCGTTGGTTAATACTTCGCATTCTTTTAATTATACTCCATTTCGTTTTCCTTATTCCACTAACACATAAACTACCGTCGATTACCTAGACAAAAAGTTCTGCTTATTATACTTATTACACAACATGTAAGATACGCGATATAATGCATCTTACTAATCTTACCCTTGTTCCGCTTCCCTTTTGTGCATTTGCCTTGCTTCTGGCTGTCTTAATTAGCGATCTCATTCGTCAGCTTCTATTTAAATGCCTTCAATTAAAGCGCGCATTTGCTGCCTACTAAATTTTCACTTTCTGATTACCTTCACCCGTTTACTGTTGTTTTTGTTGTTATTATTCCCCACCTATTCCCACGGTTCCCGTCAGACACGCTCTCGGGTTTATTCATTTTTTCTGGGACCCACTTAATGTGCTTCCACCCTTTTCGATCCAATCAAACATCTCGAAATCAACTTTTCAGTTATGCCAGACAAAGTGAATTCATTCAGCGTCGAACGCATCCCGGGTTCTTTGATCATCAAGGTTTAGTAAAATACAACGATCTACCCATCGAATCAGGGGCCCATTGTTCTCTCGGTTGCCACGGTCACTTTTTGAAGGGCGTTTGATTCTAAAAGAACAGTACTATATCCGAGAAATACGAAGAGAAAAACGAGCCCAGGTTTTAATGGCAGTGCGTTAGACTACTGAACGCTCAATGAGCATAGAATCAGGGTTCGAGCCTCAGGTCTCGCAAGTTTGAGGTTGGATATAGCCGCCTGACGACGGATAAGTATTCAAAGACGGTCGTATTGGGGTCCCTTGTCTTTGTCAGTAACCACTTATCAGCATCTTCTTTTAATCGTTATGCGGCTGTCTGTAAGGGCTCTAGATTGACCCCTTATGCCCAAAGGTAAGAGCTCGTCCTACAACTTGGTCTATGAGTGCCGCTCCACCCAAATAAGTCAGAAGAGCTTGCATTAAGCCACTTTTGAACCATGAAACCAGATTTTGAACTCATGAAACCAGATTTGAGAAATCGCATTCTTTTTAAGAAATGAAGAGCAAGTTCAGATTTAATTTGCGAATTAGTGGAATTTCAGCCAACAAACGAATTAATCAACTTGTTAGACAGTCCATTATTTAACAAACTTCAGCATAAAATAGCGTGAAGAAAAATAGAAAAAGTATGTAGGGACTATGCTACATCCAGTCCCTTTTCTCTGTCAGCCCGGACAATAAAGTAATAAGATAAATTTTCATCTGCAGTCGACTTTATACGGATACAGAAATAAGTGGCTGAAGGTGTGTCATGTGAGTCGTTAGCACGTATGTTTAATACTTGTGACAGATAAATGATACGATGGGGTCTAGAAATGAGCGGGGCGGATCGCAACGTCCACAATTAGGCACGACGAAGGTTTTTTGCGTCCTACATTGAAAATTACCAGCCTATGCCAGCTAAGGCCATTCACGAGGAAGAGAATCGGCCGATCTTGCCTCTGATCATGTCTAGGATAAGGAAGTTAAACTTGCCCCCCATAAGGCACTGATTGACCCATTTTGAAGTATCAAAATGATAAAAGAACGCACTTTAGTGGAAAAGATGTATGTTGACCCTCATTCGCGAAGGTCATTTAATTCCTCAATGAGGTCTTATTTTGAGATAAGAGTATGCAGTCGGCCCAGATGGTTGTGTGGATAAACTTTCCTAGAGAGCCCACTGCGCCAATGGCAACCTTCAAGAACTATCGACGATTGATGGTTTGGAGGGCCATGGAATTCAGAGAGCGGTTGGCAACGGACACCATCAACAGCCATTAAAACCGGCCGAAAAACATACGGTTACATTGTAATGCTCCTATTCGGCACTCAAACGAGGCATGAACGGGATAAAACTTTCAATTCTAGTCGAAAGTTTCCGGAAAAAGTCAAATGGTGCACTTGTGGCCTACGAAGCATTGTCCTTCATAGCAACCGTTCGGACTTCAATGCCAAAACGGTTTTGCATGTATCAAAAGAAACTAGCAGAAGACAAAGAATAACATGTAGCAACAAAATAAATACTTCGATCTCAGCCTAATAAGCATAGTGACAAAAGCATCATAAAGATCTTGGCTGTTTCTGTGTCTGACAGTGTATTAAATTCGAATGGACAGTCAGTCCTCTACTCAGTTTTGTGTTTTTATTCCCTTTTTGTCCTGAAGCATCTCCGTTCGCTATGAAGCACCCTTCGATTAAGCGCTAATTAAGTGACCTTTGAGAGTGATCTTCTGAAATTCCAGTTTCCAGCAACAAAATGGTTCGCAAGTTAGAAATAGCATTTTCTAAACCAAACGCAGTCGCCAATGCTGCAAACTTTTGAGGGACGTGGTGTGGGCGGATTTTGTGTTACGGGGATTTTCTCTAGCGAAATTCGGGACATTTCCTGGTCCATCACACCAAAGTCCCCCGCAAATCAACTGGTGAAATCGTCTCAGAGCGAGAGAGACCTGTAATACGCTCAAATCACAAAGCCTGCCCTTGAGATAATGCTGGAATTACTTGCTCATCGAGTTAACAAGTGAAAGCTCGTAACCGCAAGGGCTGCAATGGGACTCAGAGGGTTAGGCTCAACGTCATACGGAAAGTTCCAGCATGTTGCTGAGGCGCAGGACCCTTAACAGCTGGACGGGTCTTACGTAAGGCAAAGGGGTAACGAAATAACGCAGATTAACAGCGCCGACAAAAACAGGGGGGGACAGTCTCCACCACCACGGACTTCGAGTGATTGACTCGTCAAATTCTAGAACAGCATGATCAACACGCTGACCACAGCAGGTGCTCAACTAGGTCGCTCTTTCTAAATGAAAATTAGTCACGAGTATCACCCGAGGACTTCTTTGAAAAGGACTGAAGGTGGTGAGGTTCGGGGTTTTGTAGAAACCGACGTGTCAACTGCTACAAACCACAACATCGAGCTTCCAAGTCGGAGGGCAGCAGGACAATGCTGCGAGAACAATATTCCACGTACCCTGATATTAGCTGCAAGTCTATTCACTTGTCTGTGAACGCTAATGTAAAAGCCTGCGAGCGCATGACACTTGGCGCAGTGTACAATCAGGCAGACGAGGTGAAGGGCTTGAGACTGCGAAAGTGGGCACTTCTGACAGAAATCATAGCAGTATGAGAAAAAGATAGACTACATCAAAGGATACCGCCTAATTCAACCAAAATAGAAAAGAATACTGAGAAAACTGTGGATAAGTGTCTCTTTCATCTTCCTCACTTATGACCAATATACGATAATTTTCAACACAGCAATAAATTGACAACCAGAATAATAATTGACAAGCCTTGAAGAATACGTCAAATCCATTTAGGTAACATGAGTGTGAAATTGATAGTTAATCAACAAGGGTGGGAAAATGGACATCGCAGTAAAGCAGCCGTATTGTTCAACTTAATATGCAATTTTTCTGGTTAAGTGAAAAATGAGTTTTATGGGTTAATTTACAATTGTGCTTCAAGTTACAAGCCTCTTTCAACACAGTTTTAAATAGCTGGAGTGGAATAACAGAATGAACACTATTCAGTAAGCCCGCTAAGGTAGTCTCCATTTATCGTGCCCAGGACCGTGACTTTCTAAAACGGGGTCATCAATTGGTGAAACTATATTTTTCTATACCTTGCTAACGCCATCTCCTACCATCCCCAGAGCGACCTAACTTCTTCCAAAAAAGGAGGACTTGCTACAGTAACTGCGCTATCTACGCTGTTCTGACTAATGACAGTATTTTCGAAGACCGAAGCCCTAGACTGGAGCTCCAGGGTGGGACGGAAAAGGTACATTGCGTCCGCCAATCGGACAAGACCGGTGAGTGTTAAGTGATGCATCGCCAGCGACCAGCTGGAAGCTACTTAACCAAGGGGAGACTGCCAGCGCATTGCCTTCCTAGACTAAATGCGCACCCTTACTAGAGGGAGGCGCCTTATTGTCGAGGCAAAAAATGTTGGAGCTCTACCTATTTTTTTGACAAGTTGCGTTTAGTTAATCTCAATGCCTAAGAATGTATCCCTTGTTCGGCGAGAAAGTGTCCACCTTACAGCTTACGCAGAATCACCTGGAGAACAGAAGCTGTCGATGGCTCACAGAAAAAGCGACTAACTAAAATTTTGCGCAAAAATGTCAAACTGCTGCCCTTCCCGTTTCAAGTTTCTGTATTCGGTCATAGTCAATTTTAGACTATGAGTTAGGTAATCTACTGTACCTCCGCCAGGTCAAAATAAGTGGATTGATGTTGATAATCACTATAAACGGGACCATTTATAAAGTTCCTTAAAGTCCGAATACTTGGCCCTGGCTAAATTCGGGACGTGCGAATGACAGTGGACATAAACTGCATTATTGCGTGGTAACCTTTCTGTTCAACCGTCGAGTTCGGCTATGTCCACTTTGTACTCCACAACATGGTGGTACAGGGACGGTGACTTGTGCGTGGATTACTTTTGTGAGTGATAGTAAACGTGCGCTGCAGCTACCACACTCGCTCATCCTTCACCCCTCTATGTTAGGTATCAAGACAGAGTCAAGACCAGAGGGGGAGTCAGTCGCGGGTGACTGGCGCGGCCGGAGACTCCCCTGACCGTGTCGCCACGCCTTAATCAGATCCCACGGACTGTAAGATAGCCATAAATGGCAAACGTGGCTGGTGCAGCATGAGCCTGCACCTACGCGTACCACAACGCCCCCCCCCATGTTCAGCATTTTTTATGGGAGCCCAACCCGAATAACGCCTGCCGTGCCCTGATCTACCCGCCCCTCATGTTGATCCCGCGCATCTATTACGCGGCCCGTTTAAGGAGCATGGGTGGTAACGCAAGTCCCCTGATAAGAACAGCCGCTCCAAACTACCGTCATTTTTTCCGCAGACAGTACCGGTTGGCCCTCCATGGAGCTTTCCCAGAGAGAGAGAGAGACAGTTAAGAAGGTACTGCTCTTAATAATTGGTTGTTAAATTAGCCTTAAGTACACAGTCTCTCTGCAGGGAGTTCCTGAACATGAAAAAGAAAATGCAAGGTTTATAAAAATTGCAATTTTATTTTACAAACATGGCTACATTTTGGCAAAGTCAACAGTCGTGAGGGGACGGAAGGCTTCATTGCTGCCTTGTCGGCAGACAAACACCTGGTCTGGCTTAGCAAACAGGCCAGTTTGTAACCACTTTTTGAGGTCCTCCGTGGCAAATGGCCCCTCCACTTCAGAATCTGCGTCTACGCTACCTTTTTTCATCAACCACTTTGTGTGCACCGAGGGCTCATCCGAATCTGAAACAGATAAACATGTGCGTGAAAACAACTCAAAGGTTAGGATTTTTAACTTCTAATCAACAGGTCGCGGGTTCGGTCCTCAGGTGGTACAATAGCTGGGGTTGGTTACGGCTGACTGATGACGGCTAATAAGCCAGAAATGACCCTTCCAGTCTCCCTTGCCTCCGTTAGTAATGTCCTTCTGCCTAAAATAAACTAGCCGCTGAGAGACAACTGGCAGGGCTCGAGATTGAGCCCCAAGGTACAAGAGGACGCGTGTGTTCCGTAAGGTGATCAGTGAGCACCTCACTACCACTGTTAATAAACTCGATACCAACCGACAGGCCAAAGAGTTTGTGCCTCAATGGTTAGAGCGCAGTGACGCAGTGAAAAAGGGCAGCAGCTCCCCTTCCCTTGATGTACTTGTCAGGCGACGTCCCAACGGCGAGATAGAAACGGCTGTCTACAGGAAAGCGACGAACACCACATAGCTTCTAAATTTTCACAACAACCATCCGGTGGCTCATAAACAAAGCTGTATGAGAACACTATTCAAGCGCATCCAGGCTCATTGCAGCAACCCGGCGGAAAAAGCACGTGAGGCCCATTATCTCCGTTACCAGTTTATGCGGAACGGCTATTTGAAGGCGTCCATAAGCCTTTCTAGGATCAACGCGCACCCTTACTAGAGGGAGGCGCCTTATTGTCGAGGCAAAAAATGTGGGAGCTCTGCCCAATTTTTTGACAAGTTGCGTTCGGTGAATCTCAATGCCTAAGAGCGTATCCCTTGTTCGGTGAGAAAGGGTCCACCTTACAGCTTACGCGGAATCACCTGTCGTACAGAAGCTGTCGATAGCTCACGGAAAAATCAACTGACTGTGAGCGAAGGCATAAATCATGCTTTTGGAGGATAAACGGAAAGGATGACTTGTACGGCCACCTAAACAGGACACGGGAACAGGAAGCGCCCACATCACATGTGGCTTTAGGCAAAATTCCAGGGAGATTAGGTTCAGCTTTAAGGTTAAGGTAAAGTTTCGGGTAAGGGAAAAGGTTGGGGTTAAGGGTAACGCTGGATCAGATTTATTTTAAGAGTTTAGGTTTGAGTTCGCATTAACTGTTGGGTTTGGCTTTAAGTAAGAGCTACAGTTACGATAAAGTTTACAGTTTTGTTTTTTGTTAGGGTTAAGACACGTGAAGGGGGGGCTTTGTATTCACGTGTTCTGTTTGGGTGGACATAAAATTCATTCTTACCAGATAAACATTTAGACGATGGCATTGTTTTGTTTAAAAACCGTGCGAAAACACAGCAAATTTTGGATAAATTAATATAAATTCATTTTGTACTCACTTGCGGAGCCAAAAACAGCTCAAATTCGACGTACCTGTAGGAGGTGGCTCAAGCCCCTGAGCGTCATCGATGGCAGCACCAAATGCATCCAATTCGTTCTCCTCACCAACCTCACGGGCTGTAGCTACATAGTCGTCGATGACTTTCTTGGTCTTCCGATAAATGTCAAAGTCACCGCTGCCCAACAGGTCAACGGCGAGTTCGGTCAGCCTGGCAAATTGACGTGCTTTGACGCTGAAAGACGACCGTTAAATATGAGTATTCTAGGTAGCAATGGTTTGTGCTTTTT
The DNA here is from genome assembly GCA_017591395.1 of Schistocephalus solidus. Taxonomy (NCBI): domain Eukaryota; kingdom Metazoa; phylum Platyhelminthes; class Cestoda; order Diphyllobothriidea; family Diphyllobothriidae; genus Schistocephalus; species Schistocephalus solidus. Next base: position 27,175 of record WEDG01003341.1, on the reverse strand, counting down.
ACGCAACTTTATATAAGCAGCGTGTGGAGAGTGATCCTTGGTTGTGGTCATTCCCCATCCCCCCACAGTCTGAGGCGATCAGTCGTAGTTCGCTATCCTGTATCAGAATTCCCCTACCGGTCGCTACTCGACAGGCAGATGTAAGATCACCGATGAACACTAGCTCGAGGCAAAGATATGTCAAGTACGGCAGATTACCATCAGAAAACATGGTATTCTTTGATGAACGTTCACCGATCGCTAACGGAACTCACTCGTCCCGTTCTGCCTTGAGGTTTACTCCCGAGCACCGCCGGCAGCCTAATAGAGGCTAGTAGTAGAATTGACAGATGAATATTGACTGGCCAACTGATGACAGTTAATGAGCCAGAACTGGCCATTCCAGTCTCCCTTGCATTTGGCAGTCAAGGTATTCTGCCTATATCATTAGCCACTGTGCGGCCGTTGGTGGGGCTCGAGAGGAGCCCTAAGACAAAAGTTCCGTTAGCGATCGGAGAGCGTTCATCAACGAATGTCCATATTCCTGCGATAAACCACCAATGCAATGAGCTCGTGGTGCAGTGCGTTAGAGCACGTTACGAGCTCGAGCCCCGAGTGCCGCAACACCTGGGGTTGGCTTTGGCTGGCTGATGATGGCTAATAAGTCAGAAATGGCCATTCTAGTCTCCCTTGTCTTTGTTGGTCATGTTATTCTGCCTATATCCCTAGCCTTTGTGCGACTGACGACCATGTCATCATGACGATCTGTAAGCTCATTACGAAGGTCTGCGCGCGGACCACCGTCCGAGCTGGTCAGTTGTCTGTGGGAGTGGGCGCATTGGCTGGCGGGTCGGCGTACCCGTCCTCGCGCGCCACAGCACGACCTGGCCCCCATAACGCACACACCGGGATTCACTTACTCAGGGGATAAGGAGGAGCCATTGCCATCTGACTCCAAGTCCACTAGTCAGCCACTCGACACACACAGCACATACAGAGGACCGATGGCGTGGTCTGGTGTAAGCGTCAGATTGGCAGCCTTCAAAGCCACGATTTGTAGGAAACTATAATATTCATGGATATATAATAATGGTAAGGGTGCTGTCTATGTAGTAGTGTAAGCAGTGATCTTGCCCTCTACACGGGCCACGTGGTAGATGCATTGGACTAACACGGGGCCACATTGGGGCACGGCAGGCGTTATTCGGGTTGCACTCCCATAACAAATGCCGAACATGGAGGCCTGGTGGCACGCCTAGGGGCGGCTAGGTCTTAGGGGACCAAGCCGTGCCAGCCACCTGCGTCCTCTCCCGCCTCCGGTCTTCTTGATTCTGTCTTGACACCGGGCTCCAGTGGGGGAGGAGGAGAGTGCGGTAGGTCCAGCGCAAGTCTACTATCACTTTAAACTAAATCACGCGCAAGTCACCGTTCCTGCTCCACTTTCCCATGGAGCATACGGTGGACATCGTCGGACTAAGACGGTCGAACTGTCGTAAGTAGTGTGCGCTGCTGTAGCTTAGCCTCCGGTGGTTTACCGCAGGTTTTCATGGATGCGCATGTGACCGAATAGGCCTATGCGATGAGTGAAAGCGCGAGGACAGTGAGGATAGTGGAGACGGTGAGCTCTGCTGTGTGTGGGTGCTCCAGGCACTGGTTCACCAGCCGCTGTACGATGGATTCGCAAGTAACCGACCAGGCCGATGCGTGAGGTGAATGTGCAGTCACAATGACGACAGTTTAGGAGAGAGTCCCCATCGCTGATAGTGGTGGTGGCGGCAGTGGTGGAGGTAACAGGTGATGAGTATTTGGATGTGGTCTCTATGATGGTGGGAGTAATGGAACTGATGCCAGGGGTGAAGGAGGGGGAGTGAGAAGGAGTTTTGTCAGAATTCGATGTAGAAGTTAAAATTGTCGGATTGTTGGTGCATTGCGTCCGAAGATGTCCGACCAGGCCGATTCGCGCATGGAAGGTGCGTTGACAGCGCGGGCATGTTGGCAGGGCAGTTGTTTCAGCTGAGCATAAATGGTTAGAAGGCTTGTTCGTTCCAACACTTCCGTGTCTGGTATCCTGTCTTGCCATGTCAGATTTAGTATTCTGCGAAGGCAGCTGAGGTGGAAGTGGTTGAGTTTCTGCGCCTACGTATCCGCTCCATACCTCAGCGTCGACAGCTTTTTACATCTTGAGTTTGGTGCTAAGGGGGGACCGTGTCGATTCCAGACCACGTTCTGCATGCGTCCAAAGGCTTCGCTGGCTTTGGCGATCCCATGGGCGATCTCATCGTCGAATTTGGTGCTGCGGGAGAGATTGCTACCCAGGTACGTGAAGGTATCCACAGATTTAAGTTGGGCGCCATTGACATTGATGTGAGCTGCGGTGTAGATGGTAATAGGCGGCAGCTGATGCATCACAACCGTTTTCTCAGTGTTGATGCGAAGACTGAAGATGTCACTGGCGGTAGCGAAGAGATTCATTCTACTTTTCATTTCCTCTTCTGTCGTTGCATTGAGTGCGCAGTCGTCAGCGAAGAGAAGTTCGTGGATGATGGCTGTAGAGACGCGGGCGAGTGCATCCAACGTTGGTTGAGGAGTCGGCCGTTCATCTTACAGGCAATGCGGATCCCGGAGCGTTATTCCCGGTAGGCGTCCGTTAGTATGACAGAGAACATGAGACTAAAGAGGGTAGGTGCAAGGACGCAGCCCTGCTTCACTCCGTTGGTCACTGCGAATGCTTCGGATACCGGCTAGTTGTCAGTAACGCGTGCCATCACCCCGTCGTGAAGCTGACGTACCACATGCGTGAAACGTTCAGGACAGCCGAATTTCTGAATGATTTTCCACAGCCCGTCGTGATTCACCATGTCAAAGGCTTTCATCAGATCCACGAAGGTAGTGTAGAGGTGAGTCTGCAAATCCTGGCACTTCTCTTGCAGCTTGCGAGCAGAAAAGATCATGTCGATTGTTTCTCGGAGGATGGTGTCAGTGATCGTGGGAGGCGGGGCATCGATGAAGTTGTTATCAGTGGGTGGAGTGGTCGGCACCGTGGGGTCTGAGGCAGGTGTGACAGAGGTTGATGTTGTGGGATTGTTATGCATCGAGTTCGAAGATGTCAGACCGGGCCGATTTGCACACTGAATGTACGTTGACAGCGTGGGCACGTTGGGAGGGCTTGGGCATTGGCGGTGCTAGTGACTTGAGAGCCTCCCGTTTGGCCTTAGCAGCGGCGATCCGTTTGGCCTCATAGATTTCTGCACCAGTCTTCACGGATCTTCTCTGTACCGGTCTATCCTGGTCGAAGTCCTCTCAGGTCACCTGGTTGATTTGCAATTGCTTCAGAGATTTCTTCAGTGTCCTTGTAGCGCCGTTTTTGACCTCCCTGTCGGCGAGCACCCGTACGGACATCTCTGTAGAAAAATCGTTTTGGTAGTCGCTCGTCATCCATTCTCACAAGGTGGCCGCTCCATCGAAGTTGCACTTGCCTCAGCATGGCGAGGATGCTGAGAATTCCGGTCCGCTCCATGACTTCTGTGTCTGGGATCCTGTCTTGCCATCTCACCTTCAGTATTCTGTGGAGGCAGCTGAGATAGAAATGAATCGAGCAGACGGTCCAGGTCTCCGATCCGTAAAGGAGTGTCGTCAAGACGACGGCCTTTTACATCTTCAGTTTGGTATTCAGGTGAATACCGTGGCGATTCTACACGGAGACCTGCAGCAGGCCGAGGGCCTGGCTAGCTTTGGAGATCCGTTGGGCAACCTCGTCATCGATTCTCGTGTTGCGTGACAGCGCACTTTCTAGATAAGCAAAGGTTCCCATATTTTTGAGTTGAGCGCATTTGACATCGATTCGGGGAACATTGTATTCCGCGCTGGGTGGCTGTTGGTGCATGACCACCATTTTGGTTGTACTGATTTGTTAAGCCGAAAGAGGCGCAGCTTTCGTCAAAGAGGCCCGTGGTCCTTTGCATGTCCCCTCCGTCAAGGGTGCTCATCGCCGTAGGCGTCCGTTAGTATGGCAGCGAACATGAGACTAAAGAGGGTAGGTGCAAGGACGCAGCCTTGCTTCACTCCGTTGGTCACTGCGAATGCTTCGGATACCGTCCCGTTGTCAGTAACGTGTGCCATCATCCCGTCGTGAAGCTGACGTACCATATGCGTAAAACGTTCAGGACAGCCGAATTTCTGCATGATTTTCCACAGCCCGTCGCAATTCACTGTCATAAGGCTTTCGTCAGGTCTACGAAGGTAGTGTAGAGGTGGGTTCGCATCTTCTGACACTTCTCATGTATCTGGCGGGAGGCAAAGATCATGTCGGTTGTTCCGCGGTGTGACCACCTGCAATAGTAGACTACACTAAGTCTAGTAGGATCAGCTCAGCCCTGTGGCTGATCGGCATAGTGAGTCAAGACCCTCACTAATTCCGACTTCCATGAGTATGAGGAGGATGAGGCACGTACATGCTTAAATTCCCAAAGGCATTATCGGTTGCAGTGGATGTTTTCGCTTAAACCTACGGTGTCACGCAGACAAGGTCTGAGAATACTTAATGAGCGCTTAAATTGACTGATGTGTCAAATCAAACAGAGTTTGCAATTGTTTTTTAAAGCATGATTTTCAGTAAAAGAAAATAAGAGAGTAGCCACCTGGCAGGTTCAGCAGCTTTTTCGGAAACATTGCCATCCTTTTTGCGAGCAGAGGAACGCTGTTTTGGCTTATTTGGGCCCAAACGTTTAAGCGTTCTTCGTACAGTCTCACTTGGCTTCATAAAGGTGGAAAGTTCTGAATAGAGTTTCAGTTTCTCAACCGCAGTAGTCGGCAGCATCTTCGACTCCTTCTCAGCATCCACCGCTTCCTCTTTTTCCTCCTCATTCTCCGCACCTTTTGCCTTTCCAGAGTCCCGTACACCTTCATTTCTCTTGATTTCGGCGAATCCACGCCCTTATGACAGTGAGCTAAACTGTCATTTAGCTGCAACGGAGGGAGTAAAATGACAAAGGTAGAGAGCCAGAACACGCAGAGAGCAGGAAATACGAATGCATGCAGTCTGCATGTGCTTTAAGCAAAGAGTTCCGATGCTTGAATGCATTCATTTCCTACTAATTGTGTTAGCACTGTAGCAAACATGGTTTTCAGGAAAAAATTGAAACAATGCAACCTGACAACCGTACAATTTGTTCAACCTACCCGCATATTTGACTTAGTTACACAGTGATTTAATGTAAAGGCCTGATGAGAATTTATCGAAAGCTAACGCATGCTCACCAAATTGTCTTTTGAATAAAATTAGGAGTGTAAACGAACAGGCGCTATGCGCAGTAATAAATTATATGAAAACGCACAAGGGACAAAAAATTACCCAAATCCCTGGACCAGAAAATTGCAACCCAAGTTCTTCTTGTCTTGTAAACAATTGTATATTTCATCCTCAGTCTTTTTTTGGGAAGTCCGATGGTTACTAGAGTGAGTTTCGACTTTAATTGTACTTGTGGGTATGCAAGCTGCTGTCAACAAGTTGCTACAGACTAGTGGTTGGGCTGTCACGTTAGGAAACATAGAAGTACAATATGCAAAGGTAACTCGGGTAAATAAAAACGCCAATTCGTGATTAACTTTGCACATTTAGGCAAGAAATATATGTTAGAAGCGCAAAAACAAGTACCTGGTTCAAAAAAGATACCCCACCTTCGTCAAATATGCGTTCTGCAATCTCCTCCCACATATTGTAGGTAGAATCTTGGCCTATGAAAATAAGTGGAGCTAAGTCAAAACATTAGCGGAAAGCCTGACCAAAAAGTATATTATAGTGATACTAATGCCAGCAGCTGTCGTCGTTATCGTAGTAGTAGTAGTAAGTGGACGTAGCGTTCAAAAGGAACTTAAATTATCAAAGGTGGCCTTGATTTACTGGTTGCATTAGCAAGAGAGAGAAGTTAGACGATCTAGTGGTGTTAGTTATGGGTCCCAGTTAAACAGACTTCCTTTGAATTTCTTGCACGATGTTCAGGAAGCCAGTTAAACCTGGTTGTATTAGGGGGAAAGACTAACGGGCACATGCATTTATTAGTGCTCAATCCCGAGGCGAATGCTTTAAGGAATGAAGCTCTCAAGAAACGTGTAGGAGGACTGGACGATCTGTACTGCTGCCTTATAGCAGTGCAGGATAAACTTTGGGTTACATTCTGTCCTGCTGTGTGTCTGATAATAGTGCATTGTAGTTGACGCGATGAGGCACCACAGTTGTCTATATCTGACGAATGTGTTTTGATTTTTCAAACTTCTACGCAAAGTAGATGAAAGAGAGAAGGGCAATGTTAAGTGAAGTAGAAGTTGAGAGTGCAGCCCGTTGCCTTGATGATACATGGTATTTCGGAATGCATTGGATAGCATTACATCAGAAGCAGTTAAAAACGGGTTTATAAAAGTCAAACTACGAAGAGGAGATTGGCGTTTCATCATGGAGGTGAAATTCACCACCGATGTCCATTGAGGATGTAGAGAACGTTATTCAATTTGGTGATAAAAGCTCGAGGCACACGGTCAATCTATTTAGATGGTACTAAAGAGGCCACCGATGGAGCCTTTATAGGTCCTGGGGATGTTGGTAATGATAGGAGAACAGAAGGTCCGTCGGTTTCCTCGGTCCTTCGCGTTGCCGAAAACGATAAGTATCACAAAAGAGTTCCCTCTCCGGATGAAGTATTGTGCCATTTAGGCGTAATAATTTCATCACAACATTGTGATGAATCATTTAGTTCTTCAGAAGATAGCACTAGGCGGACAAGTTTCAGAGCAGCAACGTGTAGCGCAGGCTCGCTGATATAGTGGCCCAAAAGTCGCTTAACCATATAAAAGTTGCGTGAATATATTGTTTGTTGATTCTTATGTTTACTTTTACAGTTTAAAGGTTGCGTGAATTTTTCGCAAGGAAATATTAAACCATACTTGTTCTCCTACAGTCTCTGTGATTGCCTAAATGTTTGCTTTAACCAGTGGATATAGTTATTCAGGCCATGATTTCCACTAAAATGCTTTTTTCAGGTGGTTAGAAGCGGAATGTGATGAGGTGCATTTAACTCGAAGCATACGAGAGATACAGTGCGAAAATGATTTAACGTGAAGGGTCGTGCAATAAAGTGCTGTATACAGATCAAGAGAATCTCTAGCACCTACGTAACATTTCTGCGTCATGCAGCCGTTCAGCTTCATATTCGATTCTCTCATGACTGTCCAGTGTGTCGTTCTCCTCCTCGACATTAGGAGCCTGAAGAAATAAAACAACCAAAATAGCGCACCTCAGCACTTCGAGTGAAAATAATCTGACAAAACCAAGCCACTGGACTATGTCTTCTTACGATAGACACTAGGTTGAATACTCCCGTCAGACCTTCTACTCAGAAGCACGTCCAGGAAAGGGAGCGATCCGGATTGTTCCTCTTCCAGTCAAAATTTGATTGACGGGTGCGCCTGATTTATGGCATCCATTACAGCTGAAATGTCCGTTTGTTAGATGCAACTGCAAAGATATCATCCACGTAGCGCCCATAATAATTTAGACGATGTATCTGCGGACGAAGCTGTAAAGCTTCCAGCTTGCCCATGAAAATATTCGCCAGAAGTGGGCCAAGGGGTGAGTCCATGGCTACTCCATCTACCTGTCTGTACAAGTTGTTGTTAAATAGGAACTGCACGTTCAAGGAATATTTAAATAAAAGTTCCTTGAGCACATTCACTGGTATTCCTATATCTTGTTGGCTGACTGAATTCACAGATGTATTTGACTGTCTCCGTGACTGGCACATTCGTAAAAAGAGACGAGACATCCAGTGAAAATATCGTCATACCATTCAGGTCGAGGTCTTTCGCGCCTTCAACGAACTCAAAGGTGTCTCGGTAGCTATGTGGCGATAGCTGATCCTGTATGGGCTTAAGTTTGTCCGCTAACCATTTTGCCATCGCATGGTACGGTGAGTTCCTCATATCTAGGATAGGACGAACGGGTGTGCCATCTTTGTGGATCTTTGGTAAGCCGTATAATCGAGGTACATGCGTGCCGACGGGGCAGAGGAACTCTAGGTCATTTACGCTTATCACACCTTCCATTTAAAGTCTTATCAAACAGTCAATCAGTTGTGCTTCTACCTCATCAGTCCGATCCTTCCCTTTTCTGTCTTTATAAACTTTTCCTTGTCCGACAGAATTCATTGTAGTTTAGGAAAAGGGGCAGATAAAGAACGCAAACCTCACGCATGTGGTAGACACAGGCCATCGTATAAATGCCAAAGAGGCCTTCCGGGTAATTTACAAGGTCCCCTCAACCTATTCACAATTCCTTGGACAGTGTCTGTTGGCTACGGCTGAAGCAGCTGTAATCAGGCTACGCAAACCGGTCCTGTGCACTCAAAAGAACTTTATACAGGCACCGCAATTACCGTGGCCGAAAGCCACCAATTTAGTCGGACCGCAATTTTGTTTCTTTCCCCCCTCCCTCACCACACCCTGACAACCGTACAATTTGTTCAACTTACCCGCATATTTGACTTAGTTACACAGTGATTTAATGTAAAGGCCTGATGAGAATTTATCGAAAGCTAACGTATGCTCACCAAATTGTCTTTTGAATAAAATTAGGAGTCTAAACGAACAGGCGCTATGCGCAGTAATAAATTATATGAAAACGCTCAAGGGACAAAAAATTACCCAAATCCCTGGACCAGAAAATGGCAACCCAAGTTCCTCTTGTCTTGTAAACAATTGTATATTTCGTCCTCAGTCTTTTTTTGGGAAGTCCGATGGTTACTAGAGTGAGTTTCGACTTTAATTGTACTTATGGGTATGCAAGCTGCTGTCAACAAGTTGCTACAGACTAGTGGTTGGGCTTTCACGTTGGGAAACATAGAAGTACAATATGCAAAGGTAACTCGGGTAAATAAAAACGCCAATTTGTGATTAACTTTGCACATTTAAGCAAGAAATATATGGTAGAAGCGCAAAAACAATTACCTTGTTCAAAATAAATACCCCACCTTCGTCAAATAAGCGTCCTGCAATCTCCTCCCACATATTGTAGGTAGAATCTTGGCCTATGAAAATAAGTGGAGCTAAGTCAAAACATTAGCGGAAAGCCTGACCAAAAAGTATATTATAGTGATACTAATGCCAGCAGCTGTCGTCGTTATCGTAGTAGTAGTAGTAGTAGAAGTAGTCGTGGACGTAGTAGAATAAGAAGTAGTAGTAGTAGTAGTATTACTAGAAGTAGTAGTAGTAAGTGGACGTAGCGTTCAAAAGGAACTTAAATTATCAAAGGTGGCCTTGGTTTACTGGTAGCATTAGCAAGAGAGAGAAGTTAGACTTGGGGTTGGGTATGGTTAGCCGATGAAGGCTAATAAAACCAAAATGGTCATTTCAGCCTCCCCTATCTTTTCCGGTAATAGCCTTCCGACTTAAAGGGGGTATAAAAAACGGACTCGGTTGAACTTGACGCACCATTTTAAGGTCAGCGTCTCCCTGTCCACCCGGTTTTTATCAGAATTATTAAAAGTTACGCTGATCTGACTATTAGTAAGTATTTCCGAACACCGAATACTCTTTGCTACTCGAGGGCACTAGATTTGAACTCCAAAGTGGAACGGAAAAGGTATATTGCGTCCGCTAATCGGGCAAGACCGGTGAATTTCAAGTGATGCATCGCCAGCGACCAGCTGGAAGCTACTTAACCAAAGGGAGACTGTCAGCGCATTGCCTTCCTAGATTAAATGCGCACACTTACTAGATCGAGGCGCCTTATTGGCGATGCAAAATGTTGAAACGCTCTGCCTAATTTTTTTAACAAGTTGCGTTCAGTGAATCTCAATGCCTAAGAATGTATCGCTTGTTCGGCGAGAAAGTGTCCACATCACATTTTGGCGTTTGGCACACAGACCAACCCAATCTGTTTCGAAGTGTGAGTCAAAAGCTATGAAGGAACTAAGGACGGACGAACAAATTATAATTCTACCCGCTGATAAGGGGCAATCAACTGTCGTGATGAATCGAGAAGACTACAGTGAGAAAGCTACGGCTCTAATTGATGATAGAGAATTTTACAGACAAGCACAGGACGCCCAAGCCAAAGCGGTAGAGAATCGGTAGAATAAATTACTCGGAGAATTCAAACGCCAAAATGTGATTACAGAGAACGAACGGCGCCAAATGAAACCAACGGATACGGCTCTGGCTCGCTTCTATGGTCTGCCAAAGGTCCATAGGCCAAATGTGTCACTGCGGCCAATAGTCGCCCTGAAAGGCAGCCCCACCTATAATCTAGCAAATTGGACTTACTCGAAATTGAAATTCCTCCAAAACAATTCGCCTGCCTCAGTCCGTTCGGCCTCCCAATTCCTGGCAGATCTCCAAGGTTTGAGGATTCAATCGGACGAAGTGATGGTCTCTTTTGACGTGACGTCCTTTTTCACACCCATCCCACCGAGCTTAGCACAAGAAGTCCTGCGCAGGAAACTTGAAGAGTCATATGACGAAACCCAGTTCTCTTAAAATTGAACACCTTATGAAGCTATTCGAATTTTGCCAAAAGACCTACTTCACATTTGCCGTAGAAACCTATGAGCAGATCAAAGGAACTCCAAAGGGCTTCCCAATCTCCGGTTTAGTGGCAGAATTGGTCCTACAAGAGCTGGAAAAGATCGCTTTCAACCGACAGCAGCCTATCTTTTGGCGCCGTTACGTAGACGACACAATTGTTATCGCGAAGAGGAACATGCTGCAGCATTTCCATGATCACCTTAACTCGATGATCTCAGATATACAATTCACGAGGGAAGAAGAAAAAGGGCAGCAGCTCCCCTTCCTTGATGTACTTGTCAGGCGACGTCCCAACGGCGAGATAGAAACGGCTGTCTACAGGAAAGCGACGAACACCACATAGCTTCTAAATTTTCACAACAACCATCCGGTGGCTCATAAACAAAGCTGTATGAGAACACTATTCAAGCGCATCCAGGCTCATTGCAGCAACCCGGCGGAAAAAGCACGTGAGGCCCATTATCTCCGTTACCAGTTTATGCGGAACGGCTATTTGAAGGCGTCCATAAGCCTTTCTAGGATCAACGCGCACCCTTACTAGAGGGAGGCGCCTTATTGTCGATGCAAAAAATGTTGGAGCTCTGCCTAATTTTTTGACAAGTTGCGTTCGGTGAATCTCAATGCCTAAGAGCGTATCCCTTGTTCGGTGAGAAAGTGTCCACCTTACAGCTTACGTGGAATCACCTGTCGTACAGAAGCTGTCGATAGCTCACGGAAAAAGCAACTGACTGTGAGCGAAGGCATAAATCATGCTTTTGGAGGATAAACGGAAAGGATGACTTGTACGGCCACCTAAACAGGACACGGGAACAGGAAGCGCCCACATCACATGTGGCTTTAGGCAAAATTCCAGGGAGAATAGGTTCAGCTTTTAAGGTTAAAGGTAAAGTTTCGGGTAAGGGAAAAGGTTGGGGTTAAGGGTAACGCTGGATCAGATTTATTTTAAGAGTTTAGGTTTGAGTTCGCATTAACTGTTGGGTTCGGCTTTAAGTAAGAGCTACAGTTACGATAAAGTTTACAGTTTTGTTTTTTTGTTAGGGTTAAGACACGTGAAGGGGGCTTTGTATTCCCGTGTTCTGTTTGGGTGGACATAAAAATTCATTCTTACCAGATAAACATTTAGACGATGGCATTGTTTTGTTTTAAAAAACCGTGCGAAAAACACAGCAAATTTTGGATAAAAAAATTAATATAAATTCATTTTGTACTCACTTGCGGAGCCAAAAAACAGCTCAAATTCGACGTACCTGTAGGAGGTGGCTCAAGCCCCTGAGCGTCATCGATGGCAGCACCAAATGCATCTAATTCGTTCTCCTCACCAACCCTCACGGGCTGTAGCTACATAGTCGTCGATGACTTTCTTGGTCTTCCGATAAATGTCAAAGTCACCGCTGCCCAACAGGTCAACGGCGAGTTCGGTCAGCCTGGCAAATTGACGTGCTTTGACGCTGAAAGACGACCGTTAAATATGAGTATTCTAGGTAGCAATGGTTTGTGCTTTTTACGCAACTTTATATAAGCAGCGTGTGGAGAGTGATCCTTGGTTGTGGTCATTCCCCATCCCCCCACAGTCTGAGGCGATCAGTCGTAGTTCGCTATCCTGTATCAGAATTCCCCTACCGGTCGCTACTCGACAGGCAGATGTAAGATCACCGATGAACACTAGCTCGAGGCAAAGATATGTCAAGTACGGCAGATTACCATCAGAAAACATGGTATTCTTTGATGAACGTTCACCGATCGCTAACGGAACTCACTCGTCCCGTTCTGCCTTGGGGTTTACTCCCGAGCACCGCCAGCAGCCTAATAGAGGCTAGTAGTAGAATTGACAGATGAATATTGACTGGCCAACTGATGACAGCTAATGAGCCAGAACTGGCCATTCCAGTCTCCCTTGCATTTGGCAGTCAAGGTATTCTGCCTATATCATTAGCCACTGTGCGGCCGTTGGTGGGGCTCGAGAGGGAGCCCTAAGACAAAAGTTCCGTTAGCGATCGGAGAGCGTTCATCAACGAATGTCCATATTCCTGCGATAAACCACCAATGCAATGAGCTCGTGGTGCAGTGCGTTAGAGCACGTTACGAGCTCGAGCCCCGAGTGCCGCAACACCTGGGGTTGGCTTTGGCTGGCTGATGATGGCTAATAAGTCAGAAATGGCCATTCTAGTCTCCCTTGTCTTTGTTGGTCATGTTATTCTGCCTATATCCCTAGCCTTTGTGCGACTGACGACCATGTCATCATGACGATCTGTAAGCTCATTACGAAGGTCTGCGCGCGGACCACCGTCCGAGCCGGTCAGTTGTCTGATGTGGGAGTGGGCGCATTGGCTGGCGGGTCGGCGTACCCGTCCTCGCGCGCCACAGCACGACCTGGCCCCCATAACGCACACACCGGGATTCACTTACTCAGGGGATAAGGAGGAGCCATTGCCATCTGACTCCAAGTCCACTAGTCAGCCACTCGACACACACAGCACATACAGAGGACCGATGGCGTGGTCTGGTGTAAGCGTCAGATTGGCAGCCTTCAAAGCCACGATTTGTAGGAAACTAGAATATTCATGGATATATGATAATGGTAAGGGTGCTGTCTATGTAGTAGTGTAAGCAGTGATCTTGCCCCCTACACGGGCCACGTGGTAGATGCATTGGACTAACACGGGGCCACATTAGGGCACGGCAGGCGTTATTCGGGTTGCACTCCCATAACAAATGCCGAACATGGAGGCCTGGTGGCACGCCTAGGGGCGGCTAGGTCTTAGGGGACCAAGACGTGCCAGCCACCTGCGTCCTCTCCCGCCTCCGGCCTTCTTGATTCTGTCTTAACACCGGGCTCAGGTGGGGGAGGAGGAGAGAGTGCGGTAGGTCCAGCGCAAGTCTACTATCACTTTAAACTAAATCACGCGCAAGTCACCGTCCCTGCTCCACTTTCCCATGGAGCATACGGTGGACATCGTCGGACTAAGACAGTCGAACTTGTCGTAAGTAGTGTGCGCTGCTGTAGCTAGGCCTCCGGTGGTTTACCGCAGGTTTTCATGGATGCGCATGACCGAATAGGCCTTTGCGATGAGTGCAAAGCGCGAGGACAGTGAGGATAGTGGAGACGGTGAGCTCTGCTGTGTGTGGGTGCTCCAGGCACTGGTTCACCAACCGCTGTACGATGGATTCGCAAGTAACCGACCAGGCCGATGCGTGAGGTGAATGTGCAGTCACAATGACGACAGTTTAGGAGAGAGTCCCCATCGCTGATAGTGGTGGTGGCGGCAGTGGTGGAGGTAACAGGTGATGAGTATTTGGATGTGGTCTCTATGATAGTGGGAGTAATGGAGCTGATGCCAGGGGTGAAGGAGGGGGAGTGAGAAGGAGTGTTGTCAGAATTCGATGTAGAAGTTAAAATTGTCGGATTGTTGGTGAATTGCGTCCGAAGATGTCCGACCAGGCCGATTCGCGCATGGAAGGTGCGTTGACAGCGCGGGCATGTTGGCAGGGCAGTTGTTTCAGCTGAGCATAAATGGTTAGAAGGCTTGTTCGTTCCAACACTTCCGTGTCTGGTATCCTGTCTTGCCATGTCAGATTTAGTATTCTGCGAAGGCAGCTGAGGTGGAAGTGGTTAAGTTTCTGCGCCTGCTTTTGCTAGATCGTCCACGTCTCCGCTCCATACCTCAGCGTCGACAGCTTTTTACATCTTGAGTTTGGTGCTAAGGGGGGACCGTGTCGATTCCAGACCACGTTCTGCATGCGTCCAAAGGCTTTCGCTGGCTTTTAGCGATCCCATGGGCGATCTCATCGTCGAATTTGGTGCTGCGGGAGAGATTGCTACCCAGGTACGTGAAGGTATCCACAGATTTAAGTTGGGCGCCATTGACATTGATGTGAGCTGCGGTGTAGATGGTAATAGGCGGCAGCCGATGCATCACAACCGTTTTCAGTGTTGATGCGAAGACTGAAGATGTCACTGGCGGCAGCGAAGAGATTCATTCTACTTTTTCGTTTCCTCTTCTGTCGTTGCATTGAGTGCGCAGTCGTCAGCGAAGAGAAGTTCGTGGATTGGAGACGCGCTATGCATCCAACGCCATTGAGGAGCCTGGCCGTTCATCTTGCCATAGCAATGCGGACTTTGTTGCCCGGCAGGCGTCCGTTGGCATGACAGAGAACATGAGACCGGAAAGAGGGCAGGCATGACAATATCCTGCTCACCTGCTGGTCACCGCGAACGTGCTTCGGATACCCCATTGTCAGCAAGTAACGCGCCATCCTGTCGTGAAGCTCGACGCACCAATACGCGCGAAACGTCTGCACGTCGAATTTCGAACGACTTTCCACAGCCCGTCGCGATTCACCAACGTCAAAGGCTTTCATCAGATCCACGAAGGTAGTGTAGAGGTGAGTCTGCACGTCCTGGCACTTCTCTTGCAGCTTGCGAGCAGAAAGACTGCGTCGATTGTTTCTCGGAGGATGGTGTCGGTGATCGTGCGGGAGGCGGGGCATCGATGAAGTTGGTACATCAGTGGGTGGAGTGGCTGGCACGGTAGAGTGCGCAGGTGTGACAGAGGACTGATGTTGATGGGATTGTTATGCATCGAGTTCGAAGATGTCAGACCGGAGCCGATTTGCACACTGAATGTACGCTGACAGCGGCGTAGGCACGTTGGGAGGCTTAGGCATTGGCGGTGCTAGTGACTTGAGAGCCTCCCCGTTTGGCCTTAGTGCCAGCGGCGATCCGTTTGGCCTCATAGATTTCTGCACCAGTCTTCACGGATCTTCTCTGTACCGGTCTATCCTGGTCGAAGAGTCCTCTCAGGTCACCTGGTTGATTTTACGCAATCGCTTCAAAGATTTCTTCAGTGTCGCCTGTATGCTGCCGTTTTTGACCTCTCCCTGTCGGCGAGCACCCGTACGGGACATCTCTGTAGAGAATCGTTTTGGTAGTCGCGCTCGATCATCCATTCTCACAAGGTGGCCGCTCCATCGAAGTTGCACTTGCCTCTCCAGCGTAGCGAGAGGATGCTGAGAATTCCGGTCCGCTCCATGACTTCTGTGTCTGGGGATCCTGTCTTGCCATCTCACCTTCAGTATTCTGTGGAGGCAGCTGAGATAGAAATGAATCATCGAGCAGACGGTCCAGGTCTCCGATCCGTAGCGAGTAAGCCGCCAAGACGACGGCCTTTTACATCTTTCAGTTTGGTATTCAGGTGAATACCGTGGCGATTCTACACGGAGACCTGCAGCGGGAGCCGAGGGGCCTGGCGACTTTGGAGATCCGTTAAGAACCTTCTCGTCATCGATTCTCGTATGTTGCGTGACCAGCGAACTTTCTCTGAGATCAGCAAAGGTTCTCATATTTTGAGTTGAGCGCATTTGACATCGATTCGGGGGACATTGTATTGTTCCGCGCTACTTAGGCGGCTGTTGAAAGTGCATAACCACCACCATTTTGGTTGTGCCATTGATTGTACAGCCGAAAGAGGCGCAGCTTTTCGTCAAAGAGGCCCGTGCTCCTTTGCATGTCCCCTCCGTCAAGAATGCTCATCGCCGTAGGCGTCCGTTGAAACATGGCAGCGAACATGAGACTAAAGGGGTAGGTGCAAGGACGCAGCCTTGCTTCACTCCGTTGGTCACTGCGAATGCTTCGGATACCGTCCCGTTGTCAGTAACGTGTGTCATCATCCCGTCGTGAAGCTGACGTACCAGATGCGTGAAACGTTCAGGACAGCCGAATTTCTGCATGATTTTCCACAGCCCGTCGCAATTCACTGTCATAAGGCTTTCGTCAGGTCTACGAAGGTAGTGTAGAGGTGGGTTCGCATCTTCTGACACTTCTCATGTATCTGGCGGGAGGCAAAGATCATGTCGGTTGTTCCGCGGTGTGACCACCTGCAATAGTAGACTACACTAAGTCTAGTAGGATCAGCTCAGCCCTGTGGCTGATCGGCATAGTGAGTCAAGACCCTCACTAATTCCGCGACTCCATGAGTATGAGGAGGATGTGGGGAAGGGGCGTACATGCTTAACTTCCCAAAGGCATCATCGGTTGCAGCGGATGTTGTCGCTTAAACCTACGGTGTCACGCAGACAAGGTCTGAGAATACTTAATGAGCGCTTAAATTGACTGATGTGTCAAATCAAACAGAGTTTGCAATTGTTTTTTAAAGCATGATTTTCAGTAAAAGAAAATAAGAGAGTAGCCACCTGGCAGGTTCAGCAGCTTTTTCGGAAACATTGCCATCCTTTTTGCGAGCAGAGGAACGCTGTTTTGGCTTATTTGGGCCCAAACGTTTAAGCGTTCTTCGTACAGTCTCACTTGGCTTCATAAAGGTGGAAAGTTCTGAATAGAGTTTCAGTTTCTCGACCGCAGTAGTCGGCAGCATCTTCGACTCCTTCTCATCATCCACCGCTTCCTCTTTTTCCTCCTCATCCTCCGCACCTTTTGCCTTTCCAGAGTCCCATACACCTTCATTTCTCTTGATTTTCGCCGAATCCACGCCCTTATGACAGTTAGCTAAACTGTCATTTAGCTGCAACGGAGGGAGTAAAATGACAAAAGGTAGAGAGCCAGAACACGCAGAGAGCGAAATACGAATGCATGCAGTCTGCATGTGCTTTAAGCAAAGAGTTCCGATGCTTTGCATGCATTCATTTCCTACTAATTGTGTTAGCACTGTAGCAAACATGGTTTTCAGGAAAAAATTGAAACAATGCAACCTGACAACCGTACAATTTGTTCAACTTACCCGCATATTTGACTTAGTTACACAGCGATTTAGTGTAAAGGCCTGATGAGATTTATCGAAAGCTAACGTATGCTTACCAAATTAACTTTTGAATAAAATTAGGAGTCTAAACGAAAAGGCGCTATGCGCAGTAATAAATTATATGAAAACGCTCAAGGGACAAAAAATTACCCAAATCCCTAGACCAGAAAATGGCAACCCAAGTTCTTCTTGTCTTGTAAACAATTGTATATTTCATCCTCTGTCTGTTTTGGGAAGTCCGATGGTTACTAGAGTGAGTTTCGACTTTAATTGTACTTATGGGTATGCAAGCTGCTGTCAACAAGTTGCTACAGACTAGTGGTTGGGCTGTCACGTTGGGAAACATAGAAGTACAATGTATGCAAAGGTAACTCGGGTAAATAAAAACGCCAATTCGTGATTAACTTTGCACATTTAAGCAAGAAATATATGTTAGAAGCGCAAAAACAAGTACCTGGTTCAAAAAAGATACCCCACCTTCGTCAAATATGCGTTCTGCAATCTCCTCCCACATATTGTAGGTAGAATCTTGGCCTATGAAAATAAGTGGAGCTAAGTCAAAACATTAGCGGAAAGCCTGACCAAAAAGTATATCATAGTGATACTAATGCCAGCAGCTGTCGTTATCGTAGTAGTAGTAGTAAGTGGACGTAGCGTTCAAAGGAACTTAAATTATCAAAGGTGGCCTTTGGTTTACTGGTTGCATTAGCAAGAGAGATGTTAGACGATCTAGTGGTGTTAGTTATGGGTCCCAGTTAAACAGACTTCCTTTGAATTTCTTGCACGATGTTCAGGAAGCCAGTTAAACCTGGTTGTATTAGGGGGAAAAGAATAACGGGCACATGCATTTATTAGTGCTCCAATCCCGAGGCGAATGCTTTAAGGAAAGAAGCTCTCAAGAAACGTGTAGGGAGGACTGGACGATCTGTACTGCTGCCTTATAGCAGTGCAGGATAAACTTTGGGTTACATTCTGTCCTGCTGTGTGTCTGACAATAGTGCATTGTAGCTGACGCGATGAGGCACCACAGTTGTCTATATCTGACGAATGTGTTTTGATTTTTCAAACTTCTACGCAAAGTAGATGAAAGAGAGAAGGGCAATGTTAAGTGAAGTAGAAGTTGAGAGTGCAGCCCGTTGCCTTGAGGATACATGGTATTTCGGAATGCATTGGATAGCATTACATCAGAAGCAGTTAAAAACGGGTTAATAAAAGTCAAACTACGAAGAGGAGATTGGCGTTTCATCATGGAGGTGAAATTCACCACCGATGTCCATTGAGGATGTAGAGAACGTTATTCAATTTGGTGATAAAAGCTCGAGGCACACGGTCAATCTATTTAGATGGTACTAAAGAGGCCACCGATGGAGCCTTCTGGAGATGTTGGTAAGGAGAGGAGAACAGAAGGTCCGTCGGTTTCCTCGGTCCTTCGCGTTGCCGAAAACGATAAGTATCACAAAAGAGTTCCCTCTCCGGATGAAGTATTGTGCCATTTAGGCGTAATAATTTCATCACAACATTGTGATGAATCATTTAGTTCTTCAGAAGATAGCACTAAGCGGACGAGTTTCAGAGCAGCAACGTGTAGCGCCTGCTCGCTGATATAGGGGCCCAAAAGTCGCTTAACCATATAAAAGTTGCGTGAATATATTGTTTGTTGATTCTTATGTTTACTTTTACAGTTTAAAGGTTGCGTGAATTTTTCGCAAGGAAATATTAAACTATATTTGTTCTCCTACAGTCTCTGTGATTGCCTAAATGTTTGCTTTAACCAGTTGATATAGTTATACAGGCCATGATTTCCACTAAAATGCTTCTTCAGGTGGTTAGAAGCGGAATGTGATGAGGTGCATTTAACTCGAAGCATACGAGAGATACAGTGCGAAAATGATTTAACGTGAAGGGTCGTGCAATAAAGTGCTGCATACAGATCAAGAGAATCTCTAGCACCTACGTAACATTTCTGCGTCATGCAGCCGTTCAGCTTCATATTCGATTCTCTCATGACTGTCCAGTGTGTCGTTCTCCTCCTCGACATAAGGAGCCTGAAGAAATAAAACAACCGAAATAGCGCACCTCAGCACTTCGAGTGAAAATAATCTGACAAAACCAAGCCACTGGACTATGTCTTCTTACGATAGACACTAGGTTGAATACTCCCGTCAGACCTTCTACTCAGAAGCACGTCCAGGAAAGGGAGCGATCCGGATTGTTCCTCTTCCAGTGGAAATTTGATTGACGGGTGCGCCTGATTTATGGCATCCATTACAGCTGAAATGTCCGTTTGTTTAGATGCAACCGCAAAGATATCATCCACGTAGCGCCCATAATAATTTAGACGATGTATCTGCGGACGAAGCTGTAAAGCTTCCAGCTTGCCCATGAAAATATTCGCCAGAAGTGGGCCAAGGGGTGAGTCCATGGCTACTCCATCTACCTGTCTGTACAAGTTGTTGTTAAATAGGAACTGCACGTTCAAGGAATATTTAAATAAAAGTTCCTTGAGCACATTCACTGGTATTCCTATATCTTGTTGGCTGACTGAATTCACAGATGTATTTGACTGTCTCCGTGACTGGCACATTCGTAAAAAGAGACGAGACATCCAGTGAAAACATCGTCATACCATTCAGGTCGAGGTCTTTCGCGCCTTCAACGAACTCAAAGGTATCTCGGTAGCTATGTGGCGATAGCTGATCCTGTATGGGCTTAAGTTTGTCCGCTAAACATTTTGCCATCGCACGGTACGGTGAGTTCCTCATATCTAGGATAGGACGAACGGGTGTGCCATCTATGTGGATCTTTGGTAAGCCGTACAATCGAGGTACATGCGTGCCGACGGGGCAGAGGAACTCTAGGTCATTTACGCTTATCACACCTTCCATTTAAAGCCTTATCGAACAGTCAATCAGTTGTGCTTCTACCTCATCAGTCCGATCCTTCTCCTTTTGTGTTTTTATGAGCTTTTTCTTGTCCGACAGAATTCATTGTAGTTTAGGAAAAGGGGCAGATAAAGAACACAAACAGCTCTATCCTCGCGCATGTGGTAGACACAGGCCATCGTATAAATGCCAAAGAGGCCTTCCGGGTAATTTACAAGGTCCCCTCAACCTATTCACAATTCCTTGGACAGTGTCTGTTGGCTACAACTGAAGCAGCTGTAATCAGGCTACGCAAACCGGTCCTGTGCACTCAAAAGAACTTTATACAGGCACCGCAATTACCGTGGCCGAAAGCCACCAATTTAGT
This sequence comes from Schistocephalus solidus, assembly GCA_017591395.1. NCBI lineage: Eukaryota > Metazoa > Platyhelminthes > Cestoda > Diphyllobothriidea > Diphyllobothriidae > Schistocephalus > Schistocephalus solidus. Next base: position 6,623 of record WEDG01003341.1, on the reverse strand, counting down.
CGGACCGCAATTTTGTTTCTTTCCCCCTCCCTCACCACACCCTGACAACCGTACAATTTGTTCAACTTACCCGCATATTTGACTTAGTTACACAGTGATTTAATGTAAAGGCCTGATGAGAATTTATCGAAAGCTAACGTATGCTCACCAAAATTGTCTTTTGAATAAAAATTAGGAGTCTAAACGAACAGGCGCTATGCGCAGTAATAAATTATATGAAAACGCTCAAGGGACAAAAAATTACCCAAATCCCTGGACCAGAAAATGGCAACCCAAGTTCCTCTTGTCTTGTAAACAATTGTATATTTCGTCCTCAGTCTTTTTTTGGGAAGTCCGATGGTTACTAGAGTGAGTTTCGACTTTAATTGTACTTATGGGTATGCAAGCTGCTGTCAACAAGTTGCTACAGGCTAGTGGTTGGGCTTTCACGTTGGGAAACATAGAAGTACAATATGCAAAGGTAACTCGGGTAAATAAAAACGCCAATTTGTGATTAACTTTGCACATTTAAGCAAGAAATATATGGTAGAAGCGCAAAAACAATTACCTTGTTCAAAATAAATACCCCACCTTCGTCAAAAAGGCGTCCTGCAATCTCCTCCCACATATTGAGAGTATAATCTTGGCCTATGAAAATAAGTGGAGCTAAGTCAAAACATTGGCGGAAAACCTGACCAAAAAGTATATCATAGTGATACTAATGCCAGCAGCTGTCGTCGTTATCGTAGTAGTAGTAGTAGTAGAAGTAGTAGTAGTAGCAGTAGTAGTAGTAGTAGTAGAAGTAGTAGTAGTAGTAGTAGTAGTAGTAGTAGTAGTAGTAGTAGTAAGTGGACGTAGCGTTCAAAAGGAACTTAAATTATCAAAGGTGGCCTTGGTTTACTGGTTGCATTAGCAAGAGAGAGAAGTTAGACGATCTAGTGGTGTTAGTTATGGGTCCCAGTTAAACAGACTTCCTTTGAATTTCTTGCACGATGTTCAGGAAGCCAGTTAAACCTGGTTGTATTAGGGGGAAAGACTAACGGGCACATGCATTTATTAGTGCTCAATCCCGAGGCAAATGCTTTAAGGGAAGAAGCTCTCAAGAAACGTGTAGGAGGACTGGACGATCTGTACTGCTGTTTTATAGCAGTGCAGGATAAACTTTGGGTTACATTCTGTCCTGCTGTGTGTCTGATAATAGTGCATTGTAGTTGACGCGATGAGGCACCACAGTTGTCTATATCTGACGAATGTGTTTTGATTTTTCAAACTTCTACGCAAAGTAGATGAAAGAGAGAAGGGCAATGTTAAGTGAAGTAGAAGTTGAGAGTGCAGCCCGTTGCAAAATAAAGAAGAAAAGCAAACTTACAGCTACAAACGAAGGTGAAAGTTTATTAAACATTTGCAGACGGTCCTTTACGACCACCCCAGCATTAAATCGTTTTAGCAAATAAACAGGTCGTATTTCCGTTCGCAATGTGAATGGAGACTACTACCCAAAAGCTTGGTCCTAGGTTAAGGGCTAGGGAAACCACTTTGAGCGTCTTTAAAACTTCGTTAACTAACAAATTAACATATATTTTCACAACGAGAGTCTCGTCCTTCTGTCCATTCGGCGTTGTAGGACTTGTCAGGGAATATACCAACACAAAAACTAATAGTCAGAGCCAAACCAGAGCACTCAAAAAGAACGGCGTTCCTGATTAAGTCTACAAGTCTTGTGTCGACACTGACTCCTGGTTACATAAATTGGTAGAGCAAACGCGGAAAAATCCAAACATACATGATGACTTTAGCTGAACTGTCTGTAAGTCCGGCTTCGAGACAGAGACGAGAATAGGCGTGAGTACAACTGGAAACTATTGACATCGAAATATAGAGCAGCTGCTTTTTAGTTAATGTCCAAAGGTTGTAAATTATTAGTGACTCCAGGTAGAGATCCAACCGAAATCTAGGCGGATGCGCAGCCCAAAAATTCACACTCGGAACTTCGCTGCAGAAGGAGATACTGTGTAACGCGCCTGAGAAGCGATATTGTTGATCATGGTGCCTGACGAAAAACTATCCGTAACGTTTATTGAGCCGGCTTTATTGGACACTGGCACAATCCTACGAACTACGAATAGGTAAGCAGAAATTCCAGCGACCCGCGGCACAGCTTATAGCTCTGAATAAAGCATCAAACATTTGTTGGCAAATAGTTCAAATGACATAAAAAGAGTGCTAACAGAATACGAATGGTTACTTCATAATTGCTCGGACGGTAAAAGTCCCTTTGGAAGATGACCCACGTTATATACAACCAGTCTATACGAGCCCATTTTCATAGGTCATCGATCTCAAGCTCGATCACGTCGACATCGGAATACTATAGTCCCTTTCTTTAGGAATCTTTGAGGATAAGAAGCCGAATATAAATGCCATGACGCTTAACAGAAGTCCAGAAAGAGGGAGATCAGGACAGGACAAAGTGCAAACACATAAGAGGGCCGGAAATATAGCAACAGTAGACTGGTAGGTGCAGATGCCAGGACAAACGGCAGCATAAAAAACATTGATCATCATAACTAGGAAAATTTCAGCAATTACCTAAGAACTTGATGAAAGCGCAGAATGCACTAATAAAAATGACGGGGAGACAAAGGATGGAATTAATCAAAGTATAAGGACAAGAGAGACAAAAATCCCGAATATATCGATCCAACGTCCATTTGTGCAAAATAATATAAAATGAATGAAGACTTTCACGAAGCTAGCCCTGTTCGGTGGACCCTCATCTGAATCACTGGAATCTCCATACGGAAGCCATACGCTTGTTTAATAAGGCACCTATAAATGCACCGGATATTCCCATTTCATTCCATTCCAGGCTACCTTAATGCTGTTTACCTATCTCGTGCAATATACATAGTTTCTACGTCTTGTGGTAAAGATCGTGAATTTGAATGCTGAGATTACTCAGGGAGAAGAGTTCAGCTTTTATAAAAACAAGCGGTGGCTATCTGTATAGAAAACATAACAAGAGTCAATGAAGTCAGCTCATACATCTTCGTATTGATTAAACCTTTGAATATGGATAACCGCTGTAGTAAAGTTTACGATACAGGAGCTTTCATCAAGGAAACCGTGTTGACTATAGACTATTTATTTACTAGTTAGTTATTTACGAAAAAAGCACATGTGCGCATATAAGGCCCTCAACGAACTTTCACATCACAGTAATTAAACTGACTAGACGTGTAGTGTAGATAAGGGTCAAAACTGCTAACAACCAAGGTTTACATAAAAAAGCTAACGCTAAGTGGGGAATTGTGCATCTAAACTACAAATGACAAAAGGACGGTAAAAATGACAAAAGATTGTTAGAATGCACACTCACGAAAAACGTAGCTTTCTTAGATAGCAAATGTTGTCGAGGATTGAAATGAACTAGATACAGCAAGCTATGCAACAAAGACGATGAGCAGAGGCAGGAGTTCAATCAAGATGACGTCTGGTGGAATACAATCGAGAAATGAAGATCGATCGTTGCAATTGCTGCAAGTAATGGAGACCGATCAGCACAATTAAGAGAGCAGTGGTAACATGCAGCAGCGAAAACAGGATAAGTCCAACTTGTGTGTTAAATTTCGCAGAATTTTATTTTTTAGCACAGTAAAACAAGCGTAAATTTAGGTTAAGGTGAATAACAAAGATACAAACATGTGAATTGTACAAATACCAACACAACTCCCTCACCAGAGCGTTTTTTGTACGAATAAAATGCTTGATAAAAATGCAAAAAATTAAACGACAAAGTCCTTAAGATTTACAGGAAAATGGATGTGTCTACCAGAACGAGAGGAAATGCGTTGTGCTGAAAAAGGAAAAGCAAATGTGTCGGTGGGGTGGTTGAATTTGACGGTTGAGTGGATGGGCCTGACGGTTGGTGGAATGGGTGGTGACGGTTCAGAGGGATGGGATGGATAAACGGGTGGCCGAATGCACTCATGGTAGGCTGGCTTGAGTCTGTCGATGGAGACTGTGTCAGTCTTGTTAGCCTTCTGAATGACGTAATACTTGTCGATCCGTTGAATCACCCTATAAAAACCATCATAAGGGGAGCAGAAAGGCTTGCGAACTGCGTCGTGCCGGACGAAGACGAATGGAGCTGATTTACGGTCGTCTTGCACAAAAACGCGATTGGGTTTCAGGCGAGTGGGAGTTGAACGCAGTTGAGCCATGCGTTGTTTCAATTGTTGGACGAAAACATTTGACATGCTGCTGTTTATAGTGGAAGACTGCAAAAATTCGCCGGGCAGACGGAGAGATGTACCGTATACAAGTTCGGCCGTAGTGCATTGAATGTCCTCCTTGACAGCTGATTGAATACCCAAAGTACGAGGGATAGGTTGCATTCCACGCACTTTTGTCGGTTTGAGACATCAGTGCTGTCTTCAGTTCACGACGCAGGCGTTCTAAGAGGCCGTTAGGAGCAGAATGATATGCCGTTTACTTGATGTGCGCGCACCCGAGCAGTTTTGTGAATTCGCGTAGGAGACTAGATTGAAAATTGGCTTCTGCGGTCAGTGGTTATGGTGACTGGCACACAAAAATTGGCAATCCAGTGGTGCTGGAAGACCATGGCAATATTTTCTGCCGAGGAATCCGATATCGGAATTGCAATTGGCCATCGCGTGAAACGGTCGACTGCTGTGAAAATATGTGTGTGCCCACGTGAAGGTGGTAACGGCCCAACTAAGTCTAAGTGGACGTGATGGAATCGAACGTCTGGAACGGCAAATTTGCTTGGTGGGGAAAAGGTATAATAATAATAAATAATAATAATAAATTGTATATTGAAGGCCCAGAGAGCCCCGTCATTTCAAACTTAGTATCGCAGTATAAATAAATACGCAGTGGAAAATTGCTGCACGATGCAGTCAGCAAGGTCGCATCTCGATGATGGTCTCGTGACCTCTTCTATCCCCTCTTCGTTTCGACCATGTTGTCTACGATGAGTTCGTCCTCTCTCACCTCCCCTGGTGTTTACAAACAGTAGCTCTGACTGCTATGTTATCTCTCACCCGACAAGGAGCCTTCCGAACCCTCATACGTTGTCAGCAACATCAAAATACTATCACATTGCATTTATCTATTAATTTTTTAGTGAAGCAGTTTTTTCTCCTATTTTTTTAAATTGGTGGCTCGCCAAACTCCGCATCCGATTTAACCCTAGGAGTTTTTTTACTGCTTCTTCTCCAGTTCACCGTATATGCCAAAGTTTGTTGACTTTTGTTTTAAAAATGGCAAATCGTTTTGAATCGGCCATGTTTACCATACTACTCATTTCTGCTGTTCATATGGATGCTCACATAGTGCAGCAATTATCCACTTGGTATTTATTCTAACCACGGTACTAAGTGTGTAATGATGGGGCCCTCTGGGGCTTAAATATACAATTTATTTATTTATTTATCCATACGAACAGCATAAATGAGTAGTATGGTAGGCATATCCCATCCAGAACGATTTGCCATTTTTAAAACAAAACTCAACAATCTTTGACAAATTTGGTGAACTAGAAAAAAAGCAGTAAAAAAAGTCCTACGGTTAAATCGTAGGCGGAGTTCGGCGAGCCGACAGTTTAAAAAAAATTAGGATTAAAAACTGTTTGACTTAAAAATTAATAGCTAGATTCAATGGGATAGTATTGTGATGTTGCTCACAAGGTATGAGGGTTCGGAACGCTCCTCGTCGTGTGAGAGATAATAAAGCAGTCAGAGCTTCTGCTTGTAACCACCAGTGGAGGTGAGAGAAAAGGAACACATCGTGGACAAAAGGGTCAAAACGACGAGGGGACAGTAGAGATCATGAGATCATCATCGAGATGTGACCTTGCTGAATGCATAGTCCACCACCAAAGAGGCAAAACCATCAGAACCCGCCTCGATAATCAACTAAACCTGGAGGCCATCGTCAGGGTTGCAAAATCGGAGGAAAGTATCAAGGTTGTCAAGAGTTGGTGATGCTAGTTTATAAGGAGGGGACCTAAGTCTGTAATGGTTGATCGTTATAAAAGTGTACTATTTTGAAAAACTAGGAGTCCAGGAAGCTTGGCGGGGCCAAAACACATGAAACTACTCTTGGGTGGAGAAAATTCCATCTGCCAACTAGAGCTCCAACGTGAGAGCATAAGTAGATCAGTGTTGATTTTATCAATGCAACTTTTGGCAGTGTCTTTCGAAAATTAATAAATGCCTTTGAGGTCATCAGCGTAAAGGAAATTTTGTGAATTTGTGAGTTAAGTTCAAATTTCGTTTATGTAAAGAATGAAGAGAAAAGGACCTAGAACCGTGCCTTGAAAAAGGCCACTCTTAATCGGCTGAGGCGTCGAATATCTCTTACCTACTAAGACCTTCTGGCTGCGGTTAGACAAGTAGATACATTCAAACATCGGCTTTACATACATATGCTGCAGCACCACGAAGACTACGTGACTACTTAACCTTTACAATATCAGTGTCCCACGTAAATCTGCCTGCATTCACTTGACTGTGAATTCTTTACATTGCTTATTATTATTGCTATTTTTATTTAACAAATAGGGATTTCAAAGGCGTAAGCCTATTTTCCACCAATACACTGCACTGAACTGAAACAAT